>JAIUZE010066762.1:0-56589 GCA_022085475.1 Heliosperma pusillum
GTGAAATTATGACCCCAAAATTCGAATTCTAAATATAATTAAAATATGTTCAAAGTCACCCCGCTTAAGTTACCCTATAAGCACATGATAAAATTTGGTCTAAATTCAAATTAATGCACCTAACTAATCGTGTATAGGAAAAATAAGAAAAAGAAAATTGTAATTAAGATAATTTAGAACAATTATACTCCGTATAATTTAATGATATGATAAGAACTAACCTACACATAAACCTTATTCACATCTACCCATCATACCACAATATAGAAAAACCCATAAAATATTTCTAATTTTTAAACCTAGCTACTCCATCTCCCAATCCCAACGACTGCCTCGTACCCAGCAAAAAAATCAATCCATGACCTCACTCCTTCATAGGCTCATATCCAAAGCCTTACTACTCCGTCTCCCTCAAGATCCCTTATAAAGCTGCACAATCTCTCATAGTCTCATTGTCATGCGTTGCTCCGACCGAATTTATGTATTCGTCTCTAATATTAGATCCTTATGAACTCAACTATTTAAAGGAAAAAATTAATTTAGAGCATGTCTGTGTTTTAGAATTAATGTTCTTTGTATTTTATCTCATTAACTATGTTATAATTAAATGTTTTATCTTTTTTCGTTTATTTAAAAACAATTCCATTGATCTAAGAAATCATACAAAAATTGTGAAATACGAAATATTGAAATATACTCAATTTAAATGGTTGCATGTTTTTTTAAAGAAATTTTATCGTTTAATAAATCTGCTAATTCATTAAGCAATACTCTTATTTTTTAATGTGGTTTTATTCTTCAAAACTCCAAATTATTTTTGATAAAGAAACTTTTGGACTTTAATTATTACTCCGTAATATATATTGTAGATCTTGTAATTATTACTTTATGTTTCTTGTCCTTCATTTATTTTCCGTTTCATAAACTATTTTATTTTTTTTACGATTTTGTTAATTTTTACTTCATAGATAATGTTTTTATTTTAAAATCTTTTAGTTTATTTTTTCTTCTTCTATTTTTTCTACGGTTGTAATTATTGCTAATTTTCGGAGTGGAGATTTGATTTTATGAAGATTTTTGTCGACTTTCATATGAATTTGTTTTTATTATTTTTGAGTAATTGTTTACAATAATATTTTTTCTTTTATCACTATGCTTGTTGGAATATTCGATTTCTTTCCCGACTTATTTCATATTTTATCATTTTTATTTAATTGTCTCTCTCGTTCATCTATTTTTTGTATTGTATTGATTTTTTTATATGGAGATTGGAGACTGTAATCAATAAGAAATCTTGTAATTAAGAAAGAAACTAATTAATTTTGTACAAAAGAAGTTAGATTAATTAAATAATGGTGTGCAAAAGAATGTGGGATACATACTTTCCAAAAGGAAATTTGAGCTCCTATTTTTTAGGAAACAATAAAAAAGCTCTAAATGTTTGTGCTTTATTATAAAGTAGATTGAAACAGTGATGCTGCAAATAAGTAGGATGAAAATATCATGGAAAATAAATTGTACTCCCCTTGATCCCCGTCATTTATTTAACATTGAGTAAAATACGTCCCAGAAAGAATATAAGAGGTAAACAAGTGACGGAAAACGTAGGAAAAAGGATTACATCAAGATTCAAGACATGTTGATCTCCCACCAAAATACAAATAGTCACGTAGATTATTACAGTTTGAGTCTTCAATGCTGGGAGAATGCATATATAACTTCTTCATTTACTCGAATTTTTTCTAAAATCAATCGATCTAAAGTCACCATAACCGGGTGAAGTTCATCAATAATACTCCCATGTAGAACAAATAAACTCATCATATATATAAGTTCATCTATTAAATAAGTGGGATACTCTACTAGAGACGGTCATTCACCCGTAAACAACAAAGTACGGAGTATAATTTTCAATTTAAAGAACAATGATTGTAGTAATATTAACTTTTTTAAATATTTAAGTTTTCGAATTAGGCAATGAAATTATTCGATTTATTCATATTGTTAGTTTAATGTCACAATTTTAATTTCCTATAAAAAAATTCAACAGAATAGGTCTATCGTATATCTTCGTCTAAAATTCTACTCCGTATTTATTTATAAAAAAGGGTGAAGATATTATTTTTATGCGGTGGCATAAATAGTACTGAGTAGATCCAATTACAACATTATATGTTAGAAATTACGAGAATACCAAATCGGAATTATAAGTATGGCATTGTATCACTAATTCACTATCCTATTAATATTATTATAATATATTCTTCACGTGCATACTAAATAACATAAATATGCTATAAAACATAAAACTTTCCTATTATAGGGAGTATAATTAATATTTGCAATTTCCTAATCCGAGATAGATTGGAGTTGTTACCAAATCTGTAACAAATCCAATCTATATATACTCATCTAACGACCACAATAAAGTTAGAGAAGCAGATTGATTTGTTAATAGCCTTTGTTAATAATAATAATAATAATAATAATAATAATAATAATTGTCGTTGTATTACAATAATGTCGAGATTATCAATGGAGGAAATTCATGAAGCGCAATTAGTAGCGGATTGTTTTTGAATATTGCCAAGATTTACAGCCGAGGAAAATCAGGACGACAAATATAAGCTGCCATCGTTTACAGAAGGTCCATGGCTAATCGCGACACATGAAAATCAAAAGAGTAGTAAACTTGAGAAACAAATATTCCGAACCAACCTTAGTACGTACACCAAGACAATCCCGGAGTTAAACCGAAATATTATTGTGGCTGCACATCAAGGCTGGTTGGTATTGAGAGACCGCGGAGATTGCACTATCTACTATCTTTGGAATCCTGTCACGTCCCAATTTTTACAACTCCCTGAATTACTACTAGACCCTGAAATTGAAGACAGTATACAACCCTCAGTTTGCCTATTCACATCATCCCTTGACCTGGGTAATAATCCCGGAACATGTGTCCTAGTGTTGTTTTTCCGAGGGGGCTTAATGTTTTCGTGTAAGCCTACCACGAGCCATGATTTTAGTTGGGTCAAGCAATGCATTGAGCTTGACGGTACTATTTTTAATATAAATGTAGCTTCTGTAGTTGATGGCGTTATATATGCCCTTGCCACTGCTGCTTCTCGTAATGCTGATGGTAGCACGATTGAGAAGTTTGTGAGTGTTAAGAACGTCAACAATGGTAGCTCTTGTTCGTTGACCCTGGAACCTTTAAATATAGAATCGCCACATAGAAATCTCAGTCGCGGCTTCATGATTAGTAAATTCTTTGATTATATGGTTGAATCTTGTGGAGTCTTGCATTATATACATATAACAGCACAGTCTGATGATAATGCTGCTAATAACATAACCTTGGACATCATTAAGATCTGGATTTGGAAGCTCGATTTTTCCGATATGAGTTGGATTGAAGTCAAGTCATTGAGGAATCGCGCGCTTTTATTAGGCAGTAGTTGTACCTGGTGCTGGGCAGCCGCTGCTACTTCATCACCGGGAGAAGCATTCATCGAAGAGAATTGCATATACGTGGCTTTGACGGACGATGATAAAGTGTATTCATACAATCTAAATGACCATAGTTGTACTATTCTGTTGCCTCATCCCTCCTTCCTCACGTCTTACTATGGCCCTACTTGGTTTACAACGCAGGATCATCAAGGGTAATGTCTCGTACCCCTTAACTAATTCATTTTTTCACTTGTACCCCTACCCCTTTTTTTCGAAAAAAAAAATGACTAGACCACTCTTGGATACGATTTTCAAAACGCTACTTGTTTTTCAAATTGACCGTCTTTACCAGATCTTCTGTTTGAAAAAAAACAATCGTTGTTATTTGAACTTGTAGCCGGTAGTTATGAGATAAACTTTTACCCTTTTTTTACGAGATAAACTTTGACCAATGAGAATAAATAAAGTAATGTTTCATAAATTTCTTCAGAAAATAGGGGTATAAGTGAGAAAATTAAATAATATAGTGGATACACGAGAAGATTTCGTTTAATAATTTATGTACGACTCTTTTTCGACCGTAAAATTGACTCTTTTTCTACTGTAAAATTGGCAGATTGTTGCGAAAATGGGACGTGAACCAACTGATCAAAGAACAAGAACCAGAAGAGCAAATTCAAAACATAAATCTAGAGTTTGTACAAGAAGAACAAGAAGATACCCAAGAGGTGACATCAGGAACCTTATTATCTGAACTTCCTCTTGATATCTTACAATCGGTTGCAAAGCGTATAAATTTGTTCGAGTACATGAATCTTCGTCTTACTTGTAAGAGATTTCATGAGATAAACCCGATATCCCAATGGCGAGATTATTGTGCTTACCCCCTGTTTTTGTACCCTAAGGATAGTAGTGGGACATATGAACTATTGGATCCATTTGAAAACATTTCACGTCCAATTACTATCCCTCATAACTCACCTAATGTTCAATCATCAATCGAATACTACAAGGATGGTTGGCTTTTGGTACGTTCCGAAGGAAGATCGCTAAGGTACATGTATCCTTTCACCGTCACGCCAGAGAATTGGAAATACACTCCTTATATACTGTGTTCTCCGCGTTTTGGGTTTTCAACTTGTCCTACTTCTCCCGATTGTTTAATTGTTGGACTTTGTGGTCTCTCACAACCAGACTTCGGTTATTCTGAATATCCGAATGGGAAGTGGAAATTCTATGGTACAGAGGTTGACGCCGATAAGGATTTCGCCTTTCAACCTAATTATAAAACCGGACCCAAGTATTATAAGAACGCGTTTTACTTTCTTGGGAAGGATGGATGCTTAGGGGAATTTAAAATTATACAAGGAGAAATAAGTTGGGATGTTTACAAATATCCATTTACTGAAGATGAAGATACATTGTTCGACTCATGTTATTTGGTTGAGCTTGATGACGAACTCGTTTCAGTTTTTATCAAAGACAGCGGAAGGTGTCTTGAAATGTTTAAGTTCGACATATCAAACAAGTGTTGGATTGAATTAGATACATTGGGAGACCACATCTTGTTCCTGAGTACTACATCATCATATTCAATGAAGGCGGAAAAAAGTGTGATGGCAAATAGAATATATTTGCCTCGGCGTAAGGGTAACGAAATCGTCTTTTATTCGCTTGACACGGGCAAGTATCATACTTCGGGTAGTGAAGTTTCTAGACATGATTTATGCGGCACAAAGTCGCAAACATCATGTTGCTGGATTTGGTAGTGCTTCGTAGTTTTTTTAGTCCTTTTTTTAAGTAATTTTTTATGCTATGTAAAGTCATGCACATGAATCTACGATGTCTCAATTGAACCCTGAGCTTTTTTTGTTTTGTTTTGGAGGATGATTAGTTGATTACTATGAGTTACTATTTCGAAACATTGGACTATCTAACTTGAACTTGGAAAAGGGCCTAAAATAAGCAATGATCAATAAAAGGACGAAATGTAGTTGAATAAAGTGGGAATATACTGTCAATTTCGGAACTGTTGCTGTAGTTACATATACAGATGGTTTTACTAGTACAAAGAGATATCTAATTTCACAAATTCTTATTAAAGACGGATAAGTTCATATCTTAGCTGAAGACGGGCTAAATGTAGCCATTTTAACTAGAAATGTGATCATGCGAAAAAACAGCATGTTATATCTTAGAAAATGGTGTTGGTCACATTTCATCTTAAATGGGTCACATTTATCCAGTATTCAGTAAAAGACTTTATTGAATTTCGCAAATTTTACTAGTACAAAGAGATTTCTTATTTCACCTCAAATGTGTGTTGGGAGTAGATAACAAAATTTTTAGCAGCGTGTACATAAACAACAACCGCCCTGTCAATATGAACAATAGCGATGAGCCGATAATCACCGGAAAGTTATCGATTATTACTCTTTATCTACTCATCTAATAGCTATTTGAAAGACAGATTACTTACATGAGCTTTCTTCTTGTTTCCTTGCATTCATATCTTCTGCTTTAAAACTTGCCGCAGTTGAATTTTTGGGCTCTCCATTCTTGCTTCAAAAAGTTTATTCTTTAAGCTGTTCTTCCGCGCTCCACAAGGCCACTCAATGCAACCCTTCATCCCCCTATTATTAATATTAGGATTAGAATTAGGATTAGGATTAGCCTTCGCTTCACACCATCAACGGATATTATCGAGCAACTATCCCCGTTATTATGACCTGATCGCCAAAGCCTCGATATTTGATTTTACCGTCTTTATGCTTCGAAGAAACCGAGCAAAATTCAGTAATTTCGGTAATTGGTGTCTCAACACCAGCCCGCTCTTCCCATTCTGTGCAACTACCACTACTATCCCGCCACATCATATTCACCGACATGAGGCTTCCCTCGGGGGAATGACATGAACTATGATCTTCTGCTTGACTGACAGTTCCCATTTGCTCCCATTGTCATCTGATCCATGTCGCCACTTGGATTCGCATACAGTCTATGAATGTCTTTGCCACGGCTGTTAATTTCAGGACTAACGGCTCTTACTTTGGAACATGACTTGCATGGCTTAAAGGGCTGTAGTCGTCAACACATGGCCCTTTCATTAATTTTTGCCATGGCCGTTTCTTCAACAATTGCAAATATGTCATCCGGGTTTGAGGGTCCATATTTAAAATCTTTGATGTCTTGGACGTTCATCGACTTAGCAGCTCGATGAAGCAATTCAGTTTCTCTAAGAGTCTCAGTCATTGGCGTCCACGGCAACTCCCTTTGACATGAGAAAATTTTCCAGATTTTCAACTAGATAGTTCCTTTGTGAATACTTTTGATCAAAGAGTTTTTTTGGCATCAACAAGTTTCATTTGAACACGCTCTTCTCGCTCGATTCTTTTTCTCTGGTCTTTGTCGATTCTTCCTTTCTCTGTTCATATCACATTTAATATCATCTATTATCGCGCGGACTTTCTAAACTCTCTTCTAAGCCACGCTGCCCTTTCCTCACTTACTTTCTTCAAGAAATGTTCCACTTTCTTCTTTGATGATCGCCTCTCCACATCTAACTTCACTACACGTGCCCGAGATCATGGTAGCATTTGCTTTGTGGTCAAGTAACTTTGAATCATCCATGTTTTCATGGGATGGTTTCATCTTTTAAGTCATCCCACTCATAGCCCCCTCCATTGCATAATTTGCATGTTGGAACGGAGACGAGCACTAACATAGGAGAACATGAAAATGAATTCCGCCATCAGACATTGTATTGACAAAAGGACATGTATGAAAATTCACATCACAGAATTATGCGCAAAAATTAGATGCATATGTATATCTCAAAGTTTCATATTAGACTCTCATGATAACATTATTGTGATTTGTGAGACGATCCATATTCAGTAATTAAAGTTATTCAACTACCCAATTTTGGTGATAAAACCTTTTACACAAAAAGTTACTGCATTATCCTTACGAGAGTTAGGCCCTGTTCTTTTGGACTTAAACTCAGCCCCTTTAAGTTCAGTTCAGCTCCTATAAGTTCAGTTCAGCTCCTATAAGTTCAGTTCAATTCAGTTCAGCTCCTATAAGTTCAGTTCAGCTCCTATAAGTTCAGTTCAGCTCCTATAAGTTCAGTTCAGTTCAGCTCCTATAAGTTCAGTTCAGTTCAGTTCAGCTCTTATAAGTTCAGTTCAGAAAAATTCAATTCTTACAAATTAAGTTCAGAAAAGTTATACGGAATATATTATTTATGAAAACCGATATAAAAAAATTTGACATTAATTAGTGGAATGACATTTGGTCATTTGAAACAAAAGGTGGGTGTTAAAAAATATGCCCCGAATGTCACAAAAGTATCAAATGTCTATTATTGTTT
Organism: Heliosperma pusillum; assembly: GCA_022085475.1. NCBI lineage: Eukaryota > Viridiplantae > Streptophyta > Magnoliopsida > Caryophyllales > Caryophyllaceae > Heliosperma > Heliosperma pusillum. The sequence goes on from JAIUZE010066762.1 coordinate 7,829, forward strand.
TATACATTCACACTCCATAATTTTATAAGAATGCATAATCTTGGAATACCTATTATACAACATGACGTGAATATTCAAGGAACAGTAGATTTGGGCATGTTTGATGATAAGCGGAAAAAAAACCATGTTAAAGGTACGAAACAAGATAGTAAAAAACGGCGAGGGAATAAATTCGTTGTTACGAGTGATAGTGAAGATAAAGAAGAAAGTGATGAGGAAGATGATGATATGGAAACAGATGGTTAGAAAACGATGTAATATGTGATTTATTTTTTTTATCATAATGTAAACGTAGTAATCTATTTGAACAAACCAATGTACATAAATCAAAATTATGTTATTATCTTACCTTATGTTTTAGAGTATACTTTTTTTTATGACAGTCCTTTCCAAAAAATAAAGATACAGATAAAGATGATGTCAACGTAGTAATATATTTGAACAAACCAATGTATATAAATTGGAATTATGTTATTATCTTACCTTATGTAATAAAGTTCAGTTTAGTAAATTTTAGATTTTATAAATTTTATTCAATTAATTAAAATTAAGTTCAGAAAAGTTCAGATCCTATAAGTTTAGTTCAGTTCAGTTCAGCTCATATAAGTTCAGTTCAGCTCTTATAAGTTCAGTTCAGTTCAGCTCCTATAAGTTCAGTTCAGTTCAGCTCCTATAAGTTCAGTTCAGCTCCAATAAGTTCAGTTCAGCTCCTATAAGTTCAGTTCAGTTCAGTTCAGCTCCGATTCAGCCCAAAAGAACAGGGCCTTACAACGAGCCCTCAGCTCCTACCCCGACTCTAGAAGTTCCACAACAAAAAAAATTTCCTTCAGCCTATTTTGCTCTGTGTAGGCTTCTCCGACACAAATAGATTTCCCAAAGAACGAACACCCCAAAGGGCAAACCAAAGATGACACGATGCTAGAATTCTAACAGAGCCATGTGAACATACCTCACAGAGAAATTGATCAATGTGACCGTTAACAGAACAAGGGGTCCTAAGTGGATCCTTAGCCTCAGAACCCACATTCTCTACTACGGTGATGACATGATAATTGTTCAACGCCGTGGCCAAACCCTCGATGCAGAGACAATCGGATAAAGTGAGTAAATAGTGGATTTAGTATGAAATCGCAGAAAAACACAAGATCACATACATAATTTATTTGTCAATTTCGATTTAACATCATAAAAAAAATTCAGTTTTTTTCAGTATAGTGCAGCAATCAGCACATTAAACCCATCATCATAAAAACTTCCATGAAGAGGAAGTCTTGACATGAAGGGTAACACTCAGACCCCGGAAACATCAGTTTAAATAAATTTTTTTAAGGTGTTCTCCCTTTTGACACTTCTGTTTCCTTTGTATTCCATTGTTTTACCTTATATTAACGGTTTCGGACTTTCTGACCAGACCTTATCAAGCTTGTATTAGTCAATGTCGTCATAATGTCTGGTCAGATTTCAAACTATTTACTTAGGCTGTGTTTATCCATGTCTGAGCAAAAGTCTTAGCAAAAGTCTTAGCGTCAGATTTGCAATGTTTCATGGATAAAGTGTTTGAGCTTCAGACTTGTCTTGAGTTGAGTCTTGGATTTCCAAGACTCAACTTAAGACCCGTGAATAGTGTTTGTATGTGTAAAAAGTGGATTAAACGGGTCCTATATATTATTGTTGAGACTTTTAATGAGTCTGAGATATAATGTAGAAGAAATAAAAGAGTCTGAATTGAGTCTTAAAGATAAAATAATAATATTTTACTGTTGCTAACACTCATATCGAGTATGTGGATAAATATAGTCTTATACATTTACTTATACATTTTGCTTTCCCTCTATCAAAATTCACTTATACATTTTGCTTTCCCTCTATCAAAATTCAAATTTCAAACTAACTAATGCTAAAGGGTAAGTGAGAAACTTAACTTAATGATAATAATAAATTTATATAAAAAACTAAAAGATTATGTGTAATATTATTGTGCGGTATATGTAGAACAACACAAATTGAGAATTGCTGGTAGAACAATACCTCATGTTCCTTCATGTTAATCACGTAGGATGTAGCCTTTCAACAATTTACATTTTTATACATGTTAATAACGTAGGATGTAGCACTTTAATTTTTAGGAAAAAAAATTAATCAGATGAGTTCGATCAATTTGGGTTCGGGTTTACAAGAATTTACGTAGGATCGAGTCATTTTTAGTTCTGAGTCATTCTCAGATGAGTTGTTATCAATTTATTTGGGGAAAACGAGCAGTTTACAATAATTAACACTCGGGTCGGGTCAATACAAATTCGAGGTCAAATTCTTTCTGGTCATTATTTAGGATTTTCGTCGAGTTATACATTTTGCTTTCCCTCTATCAAAATTCAAATTTCAAACTAACTAATGCTAAAGGGTAAGTGAACAAAATCTCTACTCTAACACACAAGCCATTAGCAAGATCAATATCATGTATTTATTTTGGATGTGAACAAAATCTCGTATATTTAACCTAGATATATGTAGATGACGTGTTATATATATACACTAGTTATATACTCGGTATATACATTCATACCTCAATTGATAAACGATATGATTTGATGAAGATAAAATGTGTGTTATGATATGTAATGTATAATACTCCAAGTTAGCACCAAACATGTGTTAACGACCCATATTAAGACTTTATTTGGACTTAATGAACCTAATAGACACGACACATATTTGGACAATCAATTGTATAACTGAGTAACTCTATGTTTTATGATGTTATGCTAGGAGGCGCTCGCAGTTTGAGTCCTAAACTAGTTGAGATTTGAGTAGTGTTACTCGGTCCTACTCGATCAAACATTAGATGAGTTTTTACCAATATTATATATATATATATATATATATATCTAATAATATAGATTAATTCTAAAGGTATCAAGAACGAATAATAAAAGACTAGGTTTGGTGCTCGCCCCGCCTCCCTCTATTTATCATTTAAATATATTTCTATGAAATATAATTGCGTTTTATTTGCATACATCATATATTTATCATTTATAATATACTTTTCTATGACATATCTTCAAATTATGATGAGATGTAAAATTTATCAATTAATAATGAGGCACATTTAATTCTCCCGCTGTTAATATTATTAGTTTCACAACATCTTATGTTAATACTATTACTTTCACTACTCCTGTAATTACTACAGTTTCTTTCGCTGCTCTCGCTATTTTGGCTGTTAAATTCACTATTTCCGTTAATTTTATCAAGCTTATATATTGAAATAAATAAATACACTCTCTCTAATCCACACCAACGGTAACATGGGAAAAATGGAGTATTTAAGAAAAGGTGGAAAAAGAAGGGGTAAAAAGGGAAAAATTAGGTGGGCCACGTAATTATCGGTTTAATTGTGGGGTTGATAGGTGAGTCAGGTAATGACACTTTGTGTAAATATTAAATGGGTATAAGGATAACCTGGTAACATTGTGGGCCAAGTAAGTTAAGTTACCTTTGGTGCTGATAGTCCGTTTTAGGTAAGTGGTACCATTGGTCTAGGTCGGAGGGAGTATTTCTTAAATCGATTGGTTAACTAATTCATACTTTCTCATGTTATTACTGCAACTTTTCATTACATTCGTTGTTATTATTGTTACTTTCACTACTCGCAATGATATAAAAATGTTTGTTGAGCAATTTTTTTAGATGTTATGTGGACAACTTTTTGAACAAATCTTATTCTATTATAATTGGTCTCATTGAAGACGGCGCATATCTGTCTATGAAGACGGGCCAGATCCCCTTTCATAAGGAGGCAAGTGGGAAGACAAGTGGGGAAGTAAATGGATACCCACTTACCCTCCTACTTGTCTCCTTGTGAGAGGGAGTCTGACCCGTCTTCATTAAAGACGGATATATATTGTATTCAATGAGAATATGTGTAATTCTATTAGGCTATTTTACTATATATTTACCTAGCCATTATAGATGTGATTATGTGTTATTGTAACCTAACATTTCATCTACCTTTTTAATTATTATAGCTTTTGATCTCCCTATTATAATAATGCTCCATTAAATTGAGAAGTTGAATATTTTTTTTTGCACCAGTAAATATAGTCTTACATAATTCACACTCGACTCTCAGTGTCAGGATTTATTATTACATTATTTGAGACTGAAATTAAACTAAGGACGGAGTTGACAGACAAAGTAGGCTTCTCTAGGGGAGAAACTGAGGAGAAAAAGGATTATACATCGGAAGTACTACCTCATAGTATTATGATTTTGAGTTTTTGTGCATTTTTTTCGAGCATTTTAAAGTTTATAAATTAAATTTTATATCTTATATATGATGTTTTTTAAGTGTTATTGTAATTTTTTTGAGCTTAATTTTTAAATTAATAAACTCTAAAAACTTTATAGTAAAACTATACTATACTCAAAAACTTTATTTTAAAGCTCAAAAACTATATTTTATGTGGTAGTACCTCTGAGGTACAATCCACTTACTGGAAACTGAGCTGGTCAATGGAGGTAACATTTCTTTTCTTTTCTTTATCATCTGAGCTTCAGAGACTTACCTACAACAAGACACACTTACGCCACGAGGGCGTAGGAATTTATAAGAAAATGATCTACTTGAAGGGAAAGTAGATAAAATGTGTCTCGGAGATTCTTCCACAAGGCTTTCTTGGAAGAGATTATTCTCCTTTGCCTCCGCACACGATGTTTCAAAGGGTACCTGCAAAGCTTACGCATACTAGAGATGCGCAATCAGATACCAGGAGAAGAAGGGAGTGGATTACACTTCTTAGGACAAGATAAAAATGAAAGTTCATAGACCCTAATTAGACTCCTCTAATTAGTTACTAAATTACTTGTTAATTTAGTGTTTAATAACGATCTATGTAACATGCATGCAAATTAAAATGCATAATAAAAAGTAAGAAGAAATTTCCTTACATTGGGAAATTTCGGTTATATGGGCACAACAAGAAACACCTTTCTTGTTGATCTTGTGCTATAACGAAATAGATGATCCTCCTTGTAATCTTCAAAGTAGAAGACCTCCTTTAAGAAGCACCCAAGAGAAAACCCAAACTAATCACTTAGTTTTTGACTAGAAAACACAAGTGATAAGATGAACTAATATTAGATTTTATTACTACTCTAGTAATAGGAAATATTAGTGTTTGAGAGGTTTTAGAGAGATGAGGATTTTTAGTGAGATAAGCATCAAAATAAGAATGAACAAGCAAGTAAAATGAACAATAAAATTGTCCATTTAAGGACACAAGGGTCCGGCCAAGTGAGCCTATGTGGCCTCTTATTTTGCTTAAAATAATCCCATGCAAATTGGTTGAATGTAGATGTGAATTAGAACATGATCATGTGTCATAAACATGACATGATCACATGTTGTAGTGTAATACAAGAAACAACAATCATCATGTTATACACTACCAAAATTTCGGCACCCACTAGTGTCATGTGGTCCATTTTAATTTTTTGATATTTGTCCCACAAATACTTATAATCATATGTTTAATTATCTTGTATAATTAAGGGTTAATTTGATCATATAACAATTATATGACTCAAATTAATAAATAATATACACTTAACTTTTAAGTGATATTTTATCATTATATCAATATATAATGGGTCCCACAATGCCTAGTTATATTATTTTACAACTCCTTGTAAATATATTTAACTAATCACCTCTACCTCAAAGTATATGCATAACCTCAACTAATTTAATGAATTAACTATTAATCATTAAATTAAATCTTATTCAATCATATTAAAATAAGACGTAAAATTTATTCAGTCAATTATCATATAATTGACTAATAAACTTATCCGGAATGAGTTCGTAACTCAATTTCCAATAAATAACTCTCGTAACTAAACATATATCAAATATATATATAAAGTACTAATTAATATGTATCGTATACAAATAATTAGATTTCTTTTTGGGTCTCATCCTATAGGTGTGACCGAAAGGGGTCAGTTGATTACCGCCGTCATACGACAATAACGTCTAACTCTAGTCAGCTGACCGTTATCGATTTACGTTAGTAACTAATTAGAGGAGTCTAATTAGGGTGTATGAACTTTCATGCAAATTAAAATGCATAATAAAAAGTAATAAGAAATTTCCTTACATTGGGAAATTTCGGTTTATATGGGCACAACAAGAAACACCTTTCTTGTTGATCTTGTGCTAGAAAGAAATAGACGATCCTCCTTGTAATCTTCAAATTAGAAGACCTCCTTTAAGAAGTACCCAAGAGAGAACCCAAACTAATCACTTAGTTTTTGACTAGAAAACACAAGTGATAAGATGAATTAATATTAGATTTTATTACTACTCTAGTAATAGGAAATATTAGTGTTTGAGAGGTTTTAGAGAGATGAGGATTTTTAGTGAGATAAGCATCAAAATAAGAATGAACAAGCAAGTAAAATGAACAACAAAATTGTCCATTTAAGGACACAAGGGTCCGGTCAAGTGAGCCTATGTGGCCTCTTATTTTGCTTAAAATAATCCCATGCAAATTGGTTGAGTGTAGATGTGAATTAGAATATGATCATGTGTCATAAACATGACATGATCACATGTTGTAGTGTAATACAAGAAACAACAATCATCATGTTATACACTACCAAAGTTTCGGCACCCACTAGTGTCATGTGGTCCATTTTGATTTTTTGATATTTGTCCCACAAATACTTATAATCATATGTTTAATTATCTTGTATAATTAAGGGTTAATTTGATCATATAACAATTATATGACTCAAATTAATAAATAAGATACACTTAACTTTTAAGTGATATTTTTATCATTATATCAATATATAATGGGTCCCATAATGCCTAGTTAGTTTATTTTACAACTCCTTGTAAATATAATTAACTAATCACCTCTACCTCAAAGTATATGCATAACCTCAACTAATTTAATGAATTAACTATTAATCATTAAATTAAATCTTATTCAATCATATTAAAATAAGATGTAAAATTTATTCAGTCAATTATCGTATAATTGACTAATAAACTTATCCGGAATGAGTTCGTAACTCACTTTCCAATAAATAACTCTCGTAACTAAACATATATCAAATATATATATAAAGTACTAATTAATATGTATCGTATACAAATAATTAGATTTCTGTTTGGGTCTCATCCTATATGTGTGACCGAAAGGGGTCAGTTGATTACCGCCGTCATACGACAATAACGTCTAACTCTAGTCAGCTGACCGTTATCGATTTACGTTAATCAACTGACGTGGAGTATCAAAATACTAGTCATCCCACTAATATTCCAAAATGAGATTTATATTATAAATGCACTATTGTGGAGGACACTTGCTCCAACAAAAAATAAGAAAGGCTGATTGCCATAAGAACCATTCTAATAATGAGTGCAAGTAGAAGTGGCATTGTCACTCACTAAAGATGCTGACGAACTTGAATCGTGTGCAACAACCGTAGAGGATCCTTCGAGGATTTGGAGACTAGGATATGTGGAGTTATCACAAACAGAGGACACACTCAAAATTATGTCGGGACAAGAGAGATTGAAACTGGAGATATTTACAGGATTTGAGTCCTTTGCCTTCCGCTTTCTTGAACGTCTCCTCCCTTTCTTCTTACCACAATCTTTAGTAATGTCTCTCTCTTTAGACGACTCAGCATTAAGGATTCGAATGGTTATGGTTGAAAATTCTCTTTTATGATATAAGCTCAACTTTTTACCTTTAAGGAGCTTTTGATAAGATTGTCCGGAGATCCTTAATCGGGAGTTTCCTCCACCCTTTGTGGAGAACTGAAGAACCGATTTCTTAGAAAACTGCTCATCCTTCTTCGAATTAGAATTCGACTCCATAACACACGAACTTTGAGCAACTGATGACTCAATTTTCACAATCTTAGTATCCTTTATTTTTGTGCCACTATTGGATTGGATTTTCATCACTTCCCCGCTTATACTTTCATTATGCTTCATACTCGTATCAATTACTGAAACCTGAACATGCTTCTTAAACTTTTCATCCACGTTAAACGAGGAAGCGAACTCCAAAACTCTCTTACCGTTTTCTTTGATGAGAAGGCGACCTTTCACCACCTTAAGCTCCCTTAAAACATCCTTGTTCCTAGCTTCGACCACTAAAGCTTCAACCAGATCTAGTTCAGCCTCCATAAACCTTTTCAAATTCATAGATGCTAACGCCTTACGGAATAACCGTTACGAAGAAATGTGTTCAAAATCATGGAGCACAAATCTCAAGCAGCTTGAAACTCCACGAGTTTAAGGACACAAGCAACGAGATTAGAATTAAGAGACCCAAGGTCACATTAATATTGGACATCTTCACCTCCAATACCTCCTAGACACAATCCTAGAAGCTTACAAGCTTCGTCATAACAAGCCGTCCTATCAAAATAATTTTGTTTAAAGAACCGTTCCCCTTCTTTTTGAGATCCTTAACCTCAAGCAAATGTAACCTCTTAAGATTCGATAAGCATCCCATCATTCTCCATGAACCCATCGTTAACATGGGCACATGCAAAAGTTTTAAGAAAATTCTGATAAACGGTAAGGGAAGACATAACTCAAACCCGAAAAACCAAAGCACGCCCTACATCATCAAGGACGACTATTGCATGCAATTTTCAAAGGCAAGAACACGACCCTCTCAGAAGATATCTAAGAGTCAAACACAAACAACATCCACTTAAAAAAACTAAAATTAATACGTTCTCAAAGACACTCACAATGTGAAAGAATATGAGAAATCAATCAATCAACCAAAAAAAAAAAAGAGAAAGTCGATTGATGATCAGAGACAACTACAAACCAGTCCGCCAATGTTTCACCCACTAAAACGTCAGAAGGCCGAAGATACCGAAAGCAGCAACTATAATAAGGAAACAAACCTCTTTCAATTGGCGAAAAACCGAAAGACGAAAGACCGAAGACGGCGACGGTTACTGAACCTCGTCACACAATCCCCGACAACGGTTGATGATCGGACGTCAAATGTTGATGAACGGACGGCGACGGTTGGTGATCATACGACGACGGTTGCCAATTTTGTTCCTTTGGGGGTTTTAACCTGAGAACAAATTAGTCACTTTCACACTAATGGTTTCATATGTACTAAATATTTACCTAACCATTATGGATGACATTATGTGTTATTGTAGTATAACATTTTATCTACCTAATTAATCATAGCTTTTGATCTCCCTACTATAATAATACTCATTAACTTTGAAAGTTGAATATTTTTTATTTCCGTTTCATATATTTTAACTTTCCTTTAAAAATGAAAAATTCAATATTCAAACTACAAACTTATCACCATCCACTTATCGATAAATTAAGTAGGTTTACCATTTTTACAATACAATATATTTTTAGAAAACTGAAAAATTTCAAAACATAATACTATCATCATATATTTTAGATTTAGAGTTGTTCAAGACTAACATTGATCTAATTTCACGCAAAACAAGAGATTCAAAGTTATGTTAGGAATCTATCTTCTATATGTAAATGTTAATAAATTCGGTTTTGAAATTGGCATTCTAATGTTTTAGTTAGTTATTTTTAAGTTTATGTTTGTAAACTTATAACTTTACTTGTGGTCAACTATTCACAAATTTCTTTCGTATTATTACCGCAAATATGCAATGGTGACTCAAAAATATTATCAACTCCTAAAATTTGAATCTACAAAAGTAAGAAGTCTACTAGCCACGGCACATTATTTAGTTGCATATGCTAAAGACAAAATAATTATAAAGCCCAAAAATATATCGCGTAAATAAAATGCATTTGAGTCTATTTCCAACAAGAGTACACGTAAATTACAATGAAGAATAACATGATCCACCGTGCAAACACTATAATAAAAACGTTCCGTGAATCTCACGAGGATTTTAATTTTACTAATTGTATTAGACGTATGTATTTAAATCAACATCTTTTTTTATCAGAATGATATTTAAGAGTGTTCATTATTATATTCTACTGAAAGTACAAATCTAATGAATTATGTAATATTGTATTTTTTGGGAATCTTGATTTATTTACCTATTTATAGTTTATAACTAGATTTCATGCCCGTGCGATGCACGAGTTTACGTTAATGTCATTTTCATAATTTTCCTATAACAATTAATTTGTAAAAATAAACTTTTGAAATTTTAAGAATATTATAAAATATACTCCGTAATTTTTAAGAAAATAATATTGACATATTGATCCAACTTTTATTTTAAACATATTTTAACAACCTTGTTAGGACTTAAGTTATATTTAATTTATATGATCCAAGGTACCTAAGAATTAAGCTCTCTGAGACATTGCTTAAGAGAATCAAAAGATTTTGGGTTGATCACCCCACCTTATGGTAAATTGTTCTAGGTAATTTTGCTTTACCCATCATTGGTTTGATTTTGTATGTACTTAAAAAAAATTTTATTTCGACTAATGAATTGGAATGGTTATTTTGTTTTCCTATGATTTTATCATATTGGGAGCCCTATTTTTGATTTCTTTGACTTCTCCAAGTGTTCATTTTTTTATGATTAATCGAGACTTTTTAGTGTTTTTTTAATTGGATGAACCTTTGCAATCACAGGTTTAAATGTAAGTGTAAGTTTTGAAACTGTTCATTTTTTCATTAATTGAGACTTCTTAGTTTTTTTTTTTTAAATCGGATTAACCTATTGAACCACGGAGTATGCTTTAGAAACTTTGAGATGAAATTTATATGCCCAAGGCCGTGTCACTATAAAGTATTCAATAATTCTCTTTTAAGACAAATATATCCGTCTAATATTTGTCTTAAGACAAAAATGAAATGTCTAGGGTAATGACAAGATGTTTGTCCTATCTATACAAATGGGTCATTATTAGACATGTCGTAAGTCATAAGACGGATACTTTCGTCTAAAATGAGAATTTGTGCAAAGTGTTGTTTTCTTTCAAGTTATGTATTTCGGTTAATTTTAAACCATGTTGATACTTTGAGTCACCTCCTGGGCATTATAACATTTATTTGATTGATGATTTTTTGTGTATGACATACCCTGGGCATTATAACATTTCTTTGATTGATCGACTTTTCTATATGATAATAAGGTATATGGAGACGTATTGATGTACAATCAAACTAGCTCTTTAACCAATATATCTACTCTTTTTGTCCCATTTATTTGTTTACCATTTTTAATGTACTCCTGAGTTTACTTGGTAACGGTCCTTCTCTATCATTTATCACTACCAGGAGCGTCAACCTATCAACTTAATGTTAAATTCGCAATACAACTTAACTTACTTGAGTTGTACCTTCTACAACAAATTGTTCATGGGCTTGAAGCCATCATCTGTGCCTATTACATACGAAGTAATTGCCTAAGATGATATATAATACGCAGACGTAAATTGTTAATTGGTCCTTGGTAGATAAACATGAAACTTTTGAATTTGCTTACAACTATACACATATATTTTTGATAGCTTCTTTAGTATTCATAAGCTACGATCTAAAAGTGTTGCTAAAATGGTATTTTTTAGGAGTATTAAGCGTAACGAGTTAAGTCATATTTCTTATATATTGGTATGACTATTGCTTTCAGATCAGTCAAGGAGATGACTAAACCCGGACATTAAATTGGTTTTGGAGACCAAAGAATTCAATGCTTATCACATGTGGCCCAAACTATCCCCATTTTGATTAAGGCTTCGTCGACTCGTGGTATCACAGCTAATTAACGTACTATCTTATGGCGCTGACTATAATATCTTAGCTGCATATTAGTGTCTTCGTTAATTTAGATTAAAGGTTAGCAATGTAGCACCCTTTATAATATTTTGATGATGATTTCATCAATAATTGGGTACCAATTTGGTGCTTTAAAAGGGAATGTCGTTGATTGTATAACGTTTTCATATTTGGAGCCTTTACAAGCTTGAAAGCTTAGATGAGTTACTCGAAAGATAGGAATTGTTGATGAAAAATGTATATTATAATTCATGTTTTCATCAATGTTTATGTAATTATCTTAAATTAAATTAGTATAGAACCCGCGCGACTGCGCGGTTTTTTAAATAGTGATATTAAATAATTTAATAATACCTGGTATAGTAGTATTTAATTCCCTTTGAAATGTAATTATAAAATTTAGTAATAGCAATGTTTTGTATTAAGAGATAAAAAAGAGAAGGCTCAACACTTTTACTCTGTCATATAAGATTGTTGCTTTTACTGAAACTATTTGTTACCTGGTTTTTTTTAATATGTTATTAAATCATTATATAAACTAAAGAAGTAATATAAACGTTAAGTAATGACCTTAATAATACAACCAAATAAAATATGTCTTGTAATAAATATACTTATGTATATGTTAAATCAAAAAAATTAACCAAAATTAAATGTTTATATAGTATAGAGAAGAGACAGATAATAAGCTAAAGTGTAAGAAAATATATATTATATGTAAAGTTTTCGTTTTAGATATAAAAATAATCTATGAATACTCTCAACTTGTAATATTTTTTGTATATTAGGACTGAATATTAGAATTAATTAGAAAATGTTTCTTAAAAAAGTATTCGTGACTATCACGTTTATTTTTAAAATAAAAATAGTAAAATATTTCAATTACATCATAAGTGAGATTTCAATCTAAAAGATTGGGCCCATTACTAACTAACATATTATAAGTTATAAGTATAAAGCCCAACCCAACTATAAATTTTATGTTTCAGGCGGGACTATTAGAGCTTGACTTAATCTTTTAGTAGTAAGGGGATGATTTGAGGTTGGATTTTCTTTCTTGAACTTTTTTTATGTGGTATCATACATCATACTTTACTGCAATGAAAAGTCACAAAACTTTAAGTTGTGCCACAATTTCGTGAATAAGGATAATAGAGAAAAAATTAAGAAAACTTCAAACTTCTCGGTGTTTATACAGAGTAAACTAATAAATTTCAAACATAATCTATGTTAGGGAGTAATCTAATAATTTTAAAACATAATCTATATATAACTTATGTACGCTCGTGCAATCTTGCACGGGTCTAAGCTAGTCAAATATATATAGTATATTAATTTTTATATGTTTACCTATTTCATTACTCCCACTTAGTTAGTATAACATGAACTTTTAATATATGTCAAAATACCAAATACATAAGTATAGCACCAATAACTTTTAATAAATGAGTATTCTAGAGGAGCCAAAACAATTAAATCTTTAAAAAATCTTTAAAAAAATTAAAAGAAAGAACAAGAAAAAGTTTTAAACGATATAATTCCTACGCATATGATTTTCTAGATATGAAGACTAATAAAAAAATGGTTTTTCTATGTGTACACTCGTATTTTTTCAATTCTACGTGGTAGTCATCTCTTTTAAAAGTATTGGTGGTATCCCTAAATTGAATGAAACCTTTTTAAAATACGCAAAATTCTTTAATCCGCCAACTTTAAATGTTCAGTTTATGCACTTTTTATTGGTTTTTTGGCAACAATTTGTCAAACTATTATCACCAAATTCTTTTACTTAATGTTAAATATATTTTGAAGTATTAAATTTGAATGTCAGAAAACTCAAAATTGTACTTCTATTTGTTTGGATATTCTACGAACAATTTATAAAATTTAGAATATCACTCACCCTTTTAAAAAGCTAAAGTATCTGGTAGAAAATCCCAAAAAAGAATGATTAAAACAAGTTTTAACCGATATGATTCTATTAATATTTTGCATATGGCTTTTACATAGAGACTCCAAATTAACATTCAAAGAATACAAAGTGTCAATCCGAAAAGTCTTGTAGTCATCACACATTCAGAAGTTTGGCTCGTACAAGTTCACCAAAGCAAAATTTACCGAGGCTGCAAAGCACCAAAAAAAAGGCATTTAACATTAGCAATCAGAAACTCTTAATTTACCTACATAAAGATTTATTGAATTTTTAAAATTTCACATTTCTCGCTGTAAAATCGGACGATTGGGTTGATAATTCGAACATTAGAAAGCTCTGGCCTCTGGTGGTTGGCTGAATAGCAATGTGTATGTAAAAGGTATTACCTATGGAGAGTATCCCCGCTATGACTGAATTGCTCGGTTATAAAGTCAGGGGCAACTTCTCGTAACAGTTTCAGCTGCTCCTCGACTTCTCCTGCAATCACAGTTTTTTTTAATGATATTGAAAAAAAGGAACACGAGCGCAGTCTCTCTTATCTTGCCTTATGCAACAGACATTGAGCCACTGGGATAACGTTGTTGTAGGCCTAAGCGCGATACAAGTAACTTTTAGGCAGAATAAAAACGAAGCAAGTCGTGACTCCAAGTGTGATTATGTCATAATGAAAGCCTAACCTCTATCAATAATGTCCAAATGGCAAGAAATTATTCTGTAAATAAGCTCTTGTTTTGTCATCACGGAGCGCCCAACAGACTGGAACAACAATTGAATCATTTCAAGTAGCTTAGGAACACCAGCGATTAGTTGTTTTTGCGTCCATGCTTGTGACATTACCGTATCCTGCTCTTCTTTGATCCTCCTCTCATTTTCCCTCAACTGCAAGAAAATCTCATATTAGAGTCAATTACACTGGACAAGTTTATCATGTGGGCATAGCAAGAAATAAATCCACTTACTGGTAAAAGGGTCTCAGGAAGGACATCAAGCGAATCCTTATGGAACTGCTCGTCAACTTGTTCGTCAAATTTCAAGACCCTACGCTTGGTTTGGTTGTTGAGTAAATCAGTAGCACTCTTATTTGTCATCAGTGAGTCCAAGTTTGTTGTTTTTAAAGCTGATTTAACAGGTGTTTCATTAGTCTCAACTGTCGGCCTGTAATACGTATCCAAAGTGACCTCCTTGATGGGAGTATCTAACAAAGGCTTATCTAGTGAAGCTTCAGAAACTGAATTACTAATCGCGTTTGATGAAAATCGCTTCTTAAATGTGGGAGACGTCAGCGTTGTTGGCTGCAGGATGGGAGTTCCATTCGTGCTTGGCTCAAGCTCTTGCTTTGGCTTATAGAACATTTTTGGAAGTTCACCTTCTGGCACATCTTCACCCTGATAGAAAATAAAACTATAAAACGACTCTTTCGTACTGAAACCAACCCAAGTATGTATTTTTTAATCAATTTCCTCTAACAGTTAAACACAATATTCAATTCTACCTCAGGATGGGTTGTAGCATAATCAATGATTCGTGTGCGAAAGACTTGTTTTAGTAGGGAAAATCCACCATTGACCTTGACATGCTTTTCTATCTCTTGTATATTCAGAGAAATCAGGAGGTCTTCCTTCATACAGCTTGTTTCCTCATCTAGTACGCGAATTTTGTCAACAACAATCACCTCTGGCATTATGTGTTTCAATTGCGACAAATGATGCACTGTCAAACTCCTGCATAAATCAAGTCTCAGACAAATCTACCACTCATTGCAACAACAGGATTAACTGAAAGGTAATGATGTAAACAGTCATGCATATTACCTGTCTGTCAACGACTCTATTTTCCGACTCAGCGTGGTAAGGGTGGCTATCAGTCTTTTAAACTGGAGCAGACGAATTGAGCTGACCATTGCATTGAATATTTCACATAATATCTCATACCTATCATAATAGCAACACTAAATTAGCACACAACTATGATTAACACACTACATTTTCCGGCATTTTTACCGAATAGGCGCTATTGAAGCCACATAGAGATATGGGGTCTTGTCTCTTGAGTGCCCGCATATTTTACAATGTTAAATTCATTTGATTGAGATATACTCCCTCCGTCCCGGTCATTGGTTACTTTTCCACTTTAAGGGATCTTATTCATTTTTTTAACTTTCTATATTGGGAAAGATTTTTATGGGTAATTTGTGCCAAAACAATGGTAAATAAATCACCCGAACTATGAGGGAGTATAACTGTATAACTAATTACAATATCACCCGTAAATTAAAAATGAAAATTGAAGGTTGGTGATCCTTGAAAGAGAAGGAGTAAACCAAGAAATGGCAATCAAGTAAATAAGAAAAAGAAGAAACGATGAATGAAACATACTTATGAGGCAGCGGTAATTGGTGAAATTCTTCGAGGTTTGGAGGTTGGGATACAACCGGGTTTCGGGTACGGGACTGAGGAAGAGGGTCAGTACGAAGAGGGGTGAAGACGAAAGGGCTAAGAGGGGTGTTCACCAAAGATTTAATGGACTTGGAAGGGGTTTTTGTTGATGTTGATGAATCCATTCTATTACAGAGAGATGTGTAATGTGTTTACTTGATACAACGCTAATTTTCGGCGGATGTAAGAAACTAATCAACTAAACAATGGATTTTATACTTCCAAAATTATAGCCGTTGTACACTTGTACTCTTGACCATGACGGAACCGCACATTTCCCCCGCTTACTTATATTTTGCGTATAATATTGTGCTATACTTACAAACCAAAATATATATTTAAGTAAATTTATTAATTACTCCCTTTTATAACCCACATTTTTAACTTACTCCATTAAAAACAACTTTTACAAATTACACCTATAATATTGTTAAAGTTTAAAAACTGCTCTCATCAAATCCCTATTTTTGTGTTTTTTTGACAAAAAAGCCCTTGATTTCATTACTTCACATTAGATAGACCTAACCAAGTGTCACATGTAGACTTACATAAATGGGTCATCGAGCCTCACCCATAGTTAAATTTGTGTTGGGTTCATGCCGTGTTTTTGTGTCATGTCTAAATTTGGAAAGTCTATGTATATTTATGTGATGGAGGATTAAGAAAAATTAAGATTAGTTTAGTAGAATAGGTCATCCGCCCAACCCAAACCCACCCAACTAATACCTGTGTCGTGTTCGTGTCAACCCAGTAATATAAATGAGTCATTAAACCTCAACCCAAACCAGTTAATTTCGTGTCGGGTTTCGTGTCATATCATTGTTTTCAAACTTTACTTCACATATTGCTCCTCAAATTCATCTTAACTAGAGGTGGCAATCGGGTCAGTCAGGTCGGGTTTGGGTCGGGTCATATCAGATCGGGTCATATCGGGTTCGGGTCAAATCGGGTAAACCTACCCTTTCGGGTCGAGTTATTGGGTTAGGTTCGGGTCGGGTCATTTATTTGTCAAATGATATATCGGGTTGGGTCGGGTCATTGTCGTGTCCGGTTTCTTTATCGCATTACTTCAAGTGTTGACCATTAAATTTTATTTTTAACCATTATTTTGTTTAGTTATTTCATTAATTATTAAGTCATACGTATGAAATTTAAACACTAAATCACTTTTATTTTGCTTAATATTAAGCTTTGTAATTGTCAGGTCAGCAACTAACCGTATGCCCCTACTCGATTATTTTGCTATAGAGTACTTAATATCATAAGTGAAGAGGTATTTCATTTCACATAGTTCTTATTTCTTCGCCACATCATACAATCAATCATATACTCCATCTGTTGTAGTGATTTATTATCTATTCTACTTTGCACAAAAATCAAGAAAAGAATAAAATATGTGAAATAAATCAATATATTAAAGAAATGTATGTCCACTTGCCCACTTGCTCACTTGTTCAATAATTACTCAATATAGAAATAAATAACAAATGAATTATACACCCCAAAATGGAAATAGATAACAATTCACCGGTATGACCCAATATGACGCATCTGCCTACGATGCATCCCCTCTTTTAAATTTCGAAGTAGGTGATGAGGAAGGAAGCTAGTATTTCTCATGAAGTTTAGAGATTTCTAGGGTTAAAGGATAAAAGGAGAGAAACTAATTTTAAGGAAATGAAATAAAAAGGATAGTACTACTCTAAATTAAAGAGGTGAAATTGACCCAAGTCCACTCGACCGAGTGGACCGCCCATTCGACCGAGTGACCCACCGAGTAGACTTCGATCACCCGCTCAAACCTCCCCGACTCCAAACCCAAGGATCCCAATCCCAAATAAGGTCTTACAAAACCAGGTATTATATGATGCTTGTGGGGGCATCAGGCCGACAATAAGTGAGAGGCTGAGAGTCTAGCTTAGGTTTTGATAGTTATTCGACATTAGAATTGTTTATATTCCGCTGTTAATTTGATTTTGTATTTTGAAACTTTGTTTGTTTATCACTAAACTTTTGATTTTATAATAATTGTTTCGTAATTGAAGTTCTGACTATTTTATGAATACTATTATTGTCACTACTATTATTATCATCATTATTACTCCCTCCCATCCACACCAAAATACCCAATTGACTTTTCACGGTCTACGAGAGAACACTTTGACCATGTTTTTCTTCATTTATATATTACTTTTTTTTGTGTCAAAATTATAATTTATCGAAAGCTCTTTTTAAAACACACGTAAATATGTAAATTTTATTTACAAATTTGTAATTTTTGACCTTTGACTTAATATAATCAAGGTCAGCCTTTAACAAATTTATCTTGAAATATTGTATCGGTGGTGTGGATACGAGAGAGTATTATTTTATTTGTTATTATTAGAGTATAATTATTACATTTATTTTTATTCATTAATATTATTATTATTTATTGGTTATTATTATGTAATTGCTATTTACATGTTGATGTTGTTGTTGTTGTTGTTGTTGTTGTTGTTGATTATTATTATTATTATTATTTTTTTTTTTTGCAAGATGGATATTTCTCATATATTCAAAAAAGGGTACATGAGTTTCTTACAAAAGCATAACCACTAGGAAATCTATCAAAACAATCTAAACATTTAATGCCTCTATGATTTCTTCTTGATTTATCTTGGCAGATTGGGAAAGTAACGTAGCACTAACAATGACTTGAATTTCTCGAGTAAGAGCTGTAATAGGTCGATGTAGCCCTTCAAAGATCCTTTTGTTCCTTTCACACCAAAGGATGTAGACTGTGGCAGCAATACTACATAATGCCCAGTTCTTCTTCCAACCATTTACCTTGCTCATGAGAATCCATACCAGAAGAGAATGAAGCTGAGCCATACCAGCAGGAAGACCCACCCATCTAGCAATGCAAGAAATCAAGAGCTTTGAGAAGGAGCACTGAAAAAACAGATGCTTAGAACTCTCAGCATCTGTCTGACATAAAGGACATATGTTAGGGATGTAGAGCCCTATGCAGATGAGCTGATCAGTAGTGGACAGCTTCTTTTGCAGAGCAAGAGATATCATGATTCTGTGCCTAGGTAAGATACAGGCTTTCATTATTTTGCTGAAAAGAGAATTGGTAGGGAGAGTGAGCCTGAGAGCCTCATATGCCTTGCCAATGGAAAATTTATTTTGATTAGAGCAAGCATTCAGAAGCTCCTTGACTTTCTGGACGCCTCCAAGCTGGATAGCACATCTGTCTCTGGTAATGATGATACTCCTAAGGCTCTAAGGATGGAACTCTCTAATTTGCAACTCCCAGATGGAAATATCAGAGGAAAGGAAGTAATTCCTGATCCAAGAAGACCAGATGGACCCAGTCCCTCTATCAATGTGCCAGAGCCATTTCAGCATAGTAGCTTTGTTCCACGCAGTAATATCTTTCACCTGAAAGCCACCTTCAGACCAGGGAACACAAATAGACTCCCAGCTCTTGAAAGACATTTTCCTAACACCTGCAGTAGCACCCCAAAAGAACTGCCTGCAAGCCTTATTAACAAATCAGCATACAGATTTGGGCAGAAGAATGCTACTACTCCAGAAGTTACATAGACAAAAAATCATAGAGTTAATAATCTGGATTCTGCCAGCATAAGAAAGATTTTTATGGGAACATTTATGTAGAAGGCTGGTAATTTTAAGTGTGAGCCCTTCATACATATGTTGAGTGAGCCTGCAATGGTTAATGGGCATGCCAAGATATCTAAAAGGAAAAGATCCCTCATTCAAACCTATAGCAGTAAGGATTTGAATCTTAAGATCATCAGAAACCCCTCCAAAATAAGCTTCAGTCTTCTCAAAATTAGCTCTGAAGCCTGAGCAGACAGAGAAGGAGTGAAGAATATCATCTGCTTTTTGAACAGTAGAAGGCAAATCACCCCTAGTGAAGATCATGAGATCATCAGCAAAAATAAGGTGGTTCAACCCCAGTTTAGAACATTTGGGATGAAAAGAGACATCCTGATCTTTATTCATTCTCCTTAAACTCCTAGATAATATCTCCATGCTTAGGACAAATAGACTAGGAGAGAGAGGGTTGCCCTGTCTCAGGCCACATTTTTGTTTGAAAAAGCCAAAGTTTGAGCCATTAACCTTAATAGTGAACCAAGAACCAGTAATGCACCCCATGATCCATTTGATAAAAAGTGCAGGGAACTGTAAAGACTTGAGCATATTGAGAATGAAATCCCATTGAATGGAATCAAAAGCTTTACTGATATCAACCTTAAGCATGCATCTAAGAGTAAGATTTTTGATTTTATAGCCCTTGAGCAACCCCTGAGAAAGCATTATGTTCTCAAAAATATTCTTATCCTTGACAAAAGCAGCCTGCTCAAATCCAATCAGAGAAGGCAGAATAAGCTGGAGCCTATTAGTTAAAATCTTACTAATTGTTTTATAGACTATAGAGCAGCAAGATATTGGCCTGAAGTCCCTGACTGATTGAACAATAAGATTATTTACTTATTATTATTATTGTTATTATTATTACTATTTTATTATTATTATTATTATTATTATTATTATTATTATTATTATTATTATTATTATTATTATTATTTTTTTTTTTTTTTTTTATTTATTATTATTATGCGCGCAGCTTTCATTAAAATAAAATAAAATGAAAAGTTTACATGAAGTTGGTGGGGAGCCGAGAGACAATCTGGGCCCCCACCCCCTTAGCTATAGCAAAGCTAATCCTAGTAAAGATATAAGCGGCCACCCGAGCCCCAGCATCCTGAGATACCGAGAACTTCTGGATCCGCTTGAGCAAGGCAACAGCATCCGAGCCCAGCTCCCCAAGCGAAGAGAAAGAGAAGGGTAGGAAACCATAGCCAGCAGTCGCGCATAAATCCCTATACTTAGTACATTTGCGCTGAGCAGCATCAGCAACAACCCGTCCCGGCACAAAATCAGACATCCCAGTCTGAGTCAAAGGGGAAGACCCTGTCAAATCAACACACACATCACGCCCTCTGTCCCACGAATAAAGTAGCAAATCCGCCGGACGAAGAGACCCGCCATGCCCGTCAACCAAACCGATATCTACCTCCTTGCCCGAAGAAATACCAGACCTATAGCAAATGTCGAATAAGGTGTCACGAACGAGGTTATGCCGATGCTTAACCCCGACAGTACCAGTACAAGAAACAGCGTGGTCCCCATACACATCATCAGCAAAAACCCGAGAGCAAGCAGGACAAGGCCTAGATACCGTGAATAACGGGACACCAAGGCGATACCCCAGCACACTACGGTAAGTCCTCCGGTTCATAGTCTGACCCAACCCCGAGATAGGAACCGCGCGCAACCAATCAGAGGCGTGGGCACCCTGCTGAGACTTCCATAACGCAAGCTGACGCGGTGTCAAAGAGAATACAGATTCCGCAGTAGCAGCAATCCTCGCAAAATATATATCTGCCAGTTTCTTCATAAGTTTAGGGGCAGCGATTTCACTAGGATCACGTAAAAAGGAAGAACCTGTCGTCTCAGAGAACACCCGCAAGGCATCGTCGAAAGTAGGACCAGAATCCACAATACCTGAAGACCGAAGTAGCTTAGCCTGCAAATCAGCAGACTGCAAACGGGACGCTAGAAAAGCATAATGAAAAACATCCCCGGCAGCATAAACACCGAGCCCGCCTAGATGAAAAGGGAAAGTGGCAAGGCGCCACTGCCAATCCCCAAAACCAGGCCCAGACGCGGTGACAATACGTTCCAAGCTAGAACGAAGCGCTGCATCAAAGCGAAGATGGACAGACCCAAAGACCCCCGGGGAGCAAGTACGGAGGGAAAAATAAAGTTTAGAAATACCAGTACAGGCCCGAAGAAGAAGCAACTCACATTGCGGGTCCTCAATCCTCGCGACTAAGTCCATAAGCTCCATGGTCTTAGTCACTCTCCTCGCCACAAGCTCACTGCCAAAAATGGGACAAGTACTGACAGGTCCACCCAAAACAGAGACACCACGCAAGGGCCGAGCAATAGAAGGAGGGAAAACACCGGGTAGCCGACTCCGAGGATCCTCAATAGGCCAAAAGACCTCAGTCTTAGCCACATTAAGATGGAGACCGAAACGAGGCCCATCTGCCATAATCAAATCCAAAACTCTCCCCACCTCTAAAGTGTCCCCAACAATGGTGCCATTATCCAAATACCACGCTTGCAAAGTAAGATCAAAGGAATCCCGGATGTTGCACACTAGGGGATGCAAACCCAAAGCGAAAAGCAACGGCCCTAAGGATCACCCTGCTGGACACCCTGACAAGACCACAAACATTGCTCCCCATAATAAAGACGGGCAGGGCTAGAGTAACAAAACTCCACCCAACGGGAAAGAACCGGACAACGACGGCGGACTTCCTGTAGCATAGTCACACGATCAACAAGATTGAAAGCATTTTGGAAATCAACTAGCAACATAGACAGTCCCACATCACCACCACGGGCCTTAATGAGCCGGTTCAAGGCATGCAAGATAGCCTCTCCTCCACCGGACACCCCAACCCCAATTTGAAGGCCAGCAAAATAAGCAGACAACGAAGGACCAACCAGAAAAGCACCAACCTTAGAGAAAAGACGTCTCTAGACAGTGCCAACAGCGATAGGGCGAACACCCCCGCCTGGTTTAACAAGCGGCGTGAGCGGAGCACTAGCAATGTACTCACCAAGGGCTACAGGGCACCGACCCTCCAGAAAAAGATTTACCACCCTAGTAATAGAAGCGATCAAATCATCCGAGACAGCCACAGCAGCACCACTCAAACAGTCCAGAAGGTGTTGGGCACGAAGTCCATCCCTCCCGCAACAAGTGCCACACGGGAAACCATGAATCATATCCAAAACCACTGCCGAAGAGGCAACAAGAGAATGATGATCCACAGGCAAAGGAGGCAATGAAGGAGATGGGGCGACAGGATGCTTCTCACGCAAAGCACCAAGAGTGGCATCAGTGTATGGGGCGACGCCAGAGGAAGAAAGCACCCTAACAGCAGCAGTATAATGACCATCACAAATCTTCCGCCGACACTGGCGGAGGTTTTGCTCACTCAAATCCAGATCCTCCTCCACACAAAACGAAGGAGGAACCTCAGCCAAACACTCCTGTAAAAGCTGCAACCCCCCTCCAGGCACCCCCCCAAGCAAGAATAGCCCTAGTCATACTCTCCTCCTGACACTGTCGCCTAACAGCCGTCCTACACTCAAGATTACTCCGAGGAGCGAAGGTCTTAAGCAGACAAATAGGCAACACAAGCAAACGAACCCAGCAAGAGAGATCACCAGGAGAGTCAGCCACATCATCCAAGACCCCCTTCAGAACCCGAGCAAACCCAAGACGACACTTAGGAGGAATAGATTTCACGGTGCGATGGCCCAAAGAAAATAAACGATCGAGCGACGATACAGACCAATGAACAAGCTCAACCCCAACATCAGATGAAAGAACCGAGTGAGACGGAGCCGGAGGTCTAGGGATACCATGAATAAAAAAACTAAAGATGCCATCACCACAATCCGGAGGCGGAACAAAGTCACCCCGACCATGCCGACACCTAGAACGAAACGGATGGGTTTTAAAGCACTCCCCACACAACCAAAGCCCCATCCGCTTTAAAGTAATCTCGGCATTAGAGAAAACCGTCAGACTATCAGTAAGAGTTTGACGGGTAAGACCCATAGCACCGTCAATACAATGTCGATCTTGAAAATGCTTTCGCCAGGCGGCCTTAGTAAGGCCCCTACCACCGCCATTCAGACATCCATGAATACAAGAAAAAGGACAAGGAAACCGTACTAAAACAGGCATGAGGAGAAGAACCACGCACGTGCATGGAAGGACACGCAAAAGCCAATCCCAAAATGGCACGTGTAAGGAAATAAAACAAACCAAAAAAACCTAAAAAAAACGAAATGCAAAATAGTGAAACCTGCCGCACAACCACAACACAGGCCAGCCACCACCTGCTTCACTCTACAACCCAGCACCACCACAGCACCGCCACATAGGTCGTCACCAAAGGCCGGCAACAGACCGTAATGGTGGCGATGACCGTCACAATGGGCGACACCAAACCACACCGCCACACGAACCACTACCTCCGTCGACTGATGATGGCCATAACGGTAGGCCCACTACCTCCGTCCACCAACAAACCACGCCCAGGCCACAACCAGAAGGCGACGACAGCAGCAACAATGGCGACGCAACAAACAACAAACAGAAACAAAAAAGACGAAAATAAAACCCTACCTACGGCGACCAGTGATGACAACCGTAGTGGTAGGCAAAGGACCACCAACGAACCACCAACCGAGCGCCTCAAGCGACAAAACGCAGCCGCAATCCGCAAACCGCAGCGGCAAA
This sequence comes from Heliosperma pusillum, assembly GCA_022085475.1. NCBI lineage: Eukaryota > Viridiplantae > Streptophyta > Magnoliopsida > Caryophyllales > Caryophyllaceae > Heliosperma > Heliosperma pusillum. The sequence continues at coordinate 32,408 of JAIUZE010066762.1, forward strand.
CACCTCCCTCTATAACACGAACCACCAAATGGCAGCCACCAACAACCCCACCACAGCCGGCGACGTGTGGTCTGGATGGCGTGGCCGGAGACGGTGGCCTGAATGGTGGCAGTGTAGACGGCAGCAGCCAAAAGCCAGGCTATGCCCTAAATCGCAAATCACCCTCTCTCTCTCACCTCTCTCTCTTGCAAAAAAATTATCTCCCTTTACTTTATTCACAGCCATGAATTAAGGGAATAAAAAAGAGAAGTCTTACAAACTATCCGCTACTAAGCTAAAAGATAGCCAACACAAATCTAGCTACTCAAATGCTCTACAATTTCATTATACACTACATCTTTGCTACACGCCAACAATTTAACACCCACAAGGTATTTGATTTTGCCTTATGAGGGTTGAAGTAGTCTGTTTTTGTCCATTGAATATGATATAGTGTCATTTCGTTCTATTTTCCGCCTTTATTTACCCTATTTTGCTTGCCTTGGACACTCCCTAGGAGCGTTTTTCTATGTTTTATCTTCCTCTATCACTTTTCTCGCTTTTGTCTTGGTTTTGTAGGTAAACCGTCACTTGAGGCGGTTTCTACCTTGTGTTGGTTGACCAAGGATGATAAACCACACGTAGGGCCCACGACATAGCCTAAACAGTCTTACATACCTTGGGGGCTCTACTTGGCGTGCCAAAGCCATTCCGAGTCAAGGCAAGCCAAACCAAGAAGAATGGAGAAGAGTTATTGAAATCACTAGCGTGAGCAAAAGAGAAAAGAAGTCGTCACGGGCGTGATGTTGCTACTCAGGGCCGTGAATTACATTCCATAGATTAGCTCCTTCTGCTCGACATTTCACGTGCGTGACATCATTCTCATGGGTGTGACTTGCTATGTCACGGCCATGACTCTCATCTCACGGTCGTGACGTAGTTCACATAATCGAGCTACTTTCGGCCAAACAAACCACGGCCGTGACTTGCATCTCACGATCGTGACTTGCCTTGTCACGGTCGTGGCGAGCGTGTCACACCTGTGACTTCACCTTGGCCCATTTATCTTCCAAAACCCGTCTCTCCTCTTTTGTAAACTTATAAATACCCCCTTTTATGTAATTAGAGGGCACGAAACCCTAGATATAAAACTCCATCTATATTAGTGTTAATATTCCCTTACTTTCGTTGGTTTAAACTTAATCTTTAGTTAAATTGTCTTTCAAGTTGGTTTTTAGTTATTGAACTTGGGTTGTAATTCAAGATTGGTGACTCAATCTTCAATATTCAATCAAAGTTCTTACTCTTATTTATCATTTCACTTGACTTGGTATATTTCTTCCCTTAATCTTGTTTTTCATTTCAATATTTGTTTATTTGTTTAATATTAATTAAGAATGTCAATTGTTGTTGTTTTCGTTATGAAATTCCTTATTGTTGTTGAAACCCACTTGAATATGTGTGAGTATTGACCTTGAGTTTGTGTTAATAACTTAATATGATGATTGTTGGGTTTATTTTTTGATTAATTGTCTTGTCTCCAACTTTTACTTAGAACATGTTTGATGAAATGTTTGTGTGAAACTTGTATGAACCGTTCTCTTTTTTTTTTTTGCGAATACAATAAGATCGAGAGGCTTGGATATTCCCAAAACCGCTTAAATTGGCACATTGGACCTAGTGTTTGCGATAGCTGACTAAAGACAGTGTGAGGAGGAATTGTAAGATCGAAAGCCTTAATTCACTATTCCTAGACTAGGCGACCCTTCGAATACTAGACCCGACCTTGTTATATAAATCATGATACCCATATGAACCTACTCACCCTAGTTCTCCCTTTATTGATAAACAGTTGATTTTCTCACCTTCAGTTTACCTTATTTATCGTTTTTAACCGTCTTTATGTATTGTTTTATTAGTTTAGTCAAAAATCGAAATCCAAATCACTTGTGACTAGCGAGAACTTTAGTAGACTTCTTTAGTTTGATTTGAACACTCCCCGTCCTTGAGATCGACAGTCGTACTTACCGTACGCACACTCTATACTTTACATCAAAATGGCGCCGTTTCCGGGGATGGTGTTGTATGTTTAGTTTGATTTTTTTTTGTTTAATTTAGTTTTTGCCCTTTTATCTTGAGGAAACTAGTTCCTTAAGGCAATTATCACCCTTTTCTTGTAGTTTTTCTGGTATGCGAGCTCATCTCAAAGATCAACCTCCTATCGATCCCGAGATAGAGAGGACCTTTAGGAGGCTCTACGTCGAACTCAATTTCTACAACAGAGGCGAACTAGAAAACCGGGTAACGAACGAAGTAGAAGTGACTGAGCCTCCTAATGTAGATATATTGGAGGGTATTGCACCGTTTGTGGAGTTTGTGAACCGCTTTGGAAACCAAACAACCGAACCAAACCCCAACCCAATCACACAACCAAGAATGCCCAAATTTTACTCTCATTCCGTACCAACGGAAGACACTCTTCCAAATATCACACCCGTACCACAAAACTTGACCGGAAGTTTCATCGTCAAAATCGCCTTTATCCAACTTGTTGTGAGAAACCAATTTGGAGGTATGCCGCGTGAGGAACCTCACCTCCATAAGGAAAATTTTTGCGATTATTGTGATGCAATCTCTTAAACGGGAGTAACCCAAGACAAAATTCGATGGGTCTTGTTTTCTTTCTCTCTAATTGGAGCGGCGAAATAATGGTTAAAAAGTCTCAAAAAAGTTGCTCTAGGGATTGATTCATGGAAGAAGTTGGCTCTAGCATTCTACCAAAAGTTTTACCCACCGGAGAAAACCAACATGCTAAGAGCTCAAATTACCGGCTTCAAGCAACGTGATGAAGAAAATCTCCATGTGGCATGGAAACGATTCAAGGAGATAATAAGATCATAACCTCATCATGGGTTAAGTGAATGGTTCTTGGTGCAACAATTTTGGAATGGGTTATATGAAGATGCTAGGGGGGATCTTGAACATGGTTTCTAATGGGAGATTCACCGAGGTTGAAGATGATCAAACTTGGGCTAAAATAGAAGAGATGGGGACCCATAACTCTCAATTTAGTAGGTCATGAAAAGCTACGAGAGGAGGAACACATGAGGTCGATTCCGCCACTCAAATTAGTACCGATCTTGGAGCCCAATTAAGCTCTTACTTGTCCACAAGCTAAGGTAACCCACCCAAGAATGAAACCGCCAATGCCATACAATTGAGGTGTGGAAAGCGTTATATGAGGGTTCAAAGATGCCAAATGAAGATGATAATGGCGAGGGAGAGAAAGTGGTAGATGAGGTATTGATTACAAATGAAGTTATTGAGTTAGATGACAAGGAAAAGGAAAGTTCTTCAAGTGAACAAGTTGTCAATAAAAAGAAGAATGTGGAGGAAACAAAAAGCAAGAAGGTTGAGGAGCCGATCGTGATAAGGCTTCATTTTTCTAGTAGACAAGCAAAGACCAAGTTGGACAAGCAACTAGGCAAGTTCATGGATATTGTCAAAAACAGGGAAGTTTCCATTGTTGGAGTAAGTGTCCTCCACAATAGTGCATTTATATAATAAATCTCATTTTGGAATATTTGTGGGATAACTAGTATATTGATACTCCACGTCAGTTGATTAACGTAAATCAATAACGATCAGCTGACTAGAGTTAGACGTTATTGTATTACGACGGCGATCAACTGACCCTTTTCGGTCACACCTAAAGGATGAGACCCAAATAGAAAACTAATTATTTGTATACGATACAGTTTAATTAGCCCTTTACATATATATTTGATATATGTTTGGTTACGAGAGTTATTGGAATTGAGTAAGGAACTCATTCCGGTTAAGTTTATTAGTCAATTATACGATAACTGACTGAATAAATTTTACGTATTATTTTAATACGATTAAATAAGATTTAATTTAGTGATTAATTGTTAATTCATTAAATTAGTTGAGGTTATGCATATATTTTGAGGTAGAGGTAATTAGTTAATCATGCTTACAAAGTGTTGTAAAATAAATTAACTGGGCATTGTGGGACCCATTATATATTGATATAATGGTAAAATATTACTTAAAAGTTAAGTATATATTATTTATTAATTTGAATCATATAATTGTTATATGATCAAATTAACACTTAATTATACTAGATAATTAAGCATATGATTATAAGTATTTGTGGGACAAATATAAAAAATCAAAATGGACCACATTTCACTAGTGGAGGCCGGATTCATGTAGTGGAAAAGCAATGATAATTGTTCTTTTCTTTTCTTACACTACAACATGTGATTATGACATGTATGACACATGAACATGATCACATTAAGTCATACACTCTACCTCCTTGCATGAGATTAAAAATAAGCAAAATATTGGCTAAAAAATGAGCAACATGACCGGCCATAGGTGCCTATATAAGGACACTTTGGTTGTTCATTTCATTTGCTCAATTTTCACTTGTTTTTGCTATTTTCCTTCAACCTCTCTCTAAACTCTTATATATACTAATATTTCCTAAGTATTAGTAGTGTAATAATATACTAATATTAGTAGTTTTATTTTCTTACTTATTATCTAGTTAGTAATAAGATAAGAGTATTTGGGTTATCTTGAGTGCAACTTAAAGGAGGTCTTCTAGGTTGAAGATTCTTGGAGGATCATCCATTTCATAGCTCAAGAAAAATAAGAAGGAGTTGTTATTGTGCCCATACTATTTCCATATTAATGTGAGGAAATTTGTACTTGTTATAAAGTCTTTATATTTGCATGCATGTTACATTGATCATTAAACACTAAATTAAAACGTTATTTAGTAACTAATTATAGGAGTCTAATTAGGATCTATGGAATTTCATGTGGTATCACAGATAGCTTGTAGCATGCATGTTTATTTTAGGCATTTTTATTAAGTTATAAGATAACCAATAAAATCAAAAATTAACGTTTAAATTTGATTTAGATGGAAATTTTTGGTTCATGCATCTATACTGACTTCAAAATATTTATGGTCAAATTTGGTGATTTTGCGGATTTATTTGCTATGTATTATGATTTATGCCTTTTAAATCAAGTTAACATGAAATTTTTGTGTTAAAAGTTAACTAAAAATAGTTGCATGTTGATTCTGGCCATGAAATTTTTATATGATCTCACATACATGTACTACATACAGTATGTAAAATTTAGTGACTTTTAATTAAGTATTGCATGTTTTTTGATTTTTATGAGATAAAAGTCGATAATATGAGATTATAATGTTCATAAAACTGAAACGTCCATTTCTGGTCATGAAAGTTTTTGGTACATTTTAAATTCTGATTTATATCATGTTGGTGAAGTTTTGTAATTTTTTTCACTATTTTACTATATTTAATGGTTTTTATTTGATAAAACTGTTAAATACAAAGTTATTTGTTCATAAATTTAATTCAAACTTTTTGGGCAAATATTTTTATTGGAGTTCCTGAAAATGTTCCATAATGTACAAAAATTTTTGTTTCAAATTTTTATGAAGTTTAAATTTTATTTTAGGTTTATTTCATAAATGTTATGATTAAATCTCTATATTTAGCAAATACGATCAAATCAAACTAATTTAATACAAACAAAATTAGTAGGGACTAATTTTGAGTTCTAAATAGTTTAAACAATTAGTTTGAGCCTAAATACGATTCAAGTGTTGATTATTGATTATTAATGGTTAAAAATCGATAAAATCCATAAAACCGAGCTAGAATGAGCATGACAAGTGTTAAGGACGATTTTGGCATGATTTTTACATCATTTTATTTATGTTATTTATGTTGAATGAATGAATGTCATTTATTTATTTTAATGCAAGTTGTACCTAGTATGGCCTAGACGATTATTTTTAATCGGTATTACCCATAATGTAAGGAAATACCGATTCAGTTTTAATTTATTTCGATCTCGTATCGCCGGTTTGTAATAATTATTTGTTTCATTTATTGATCAAATGTATAATAGGAATTTTCTATGTATTAATTTGTATTTTTGTTATTATTTATTATGAATATGGAGATTCCCGAAGTAGGTGTTCCAAAAACGGTGCCATTTTGGAGCATATTCCATGAAGAGACAAGAGATCAAGGAGTTGGTTTCTGATTTTGTAATCATCTAGTTAATAATATTAGCTAGGTGGCCATAGTAGGATTTATTAATTGTTAATTGCTTGTTTATGTTTTCCGCTCATGCCAAAATCGCCAACATGCATTTTTAATTCTCGATTGTCAATTCAACGTTATTTAAAATTCGCCGACTTAGTTCACTTATAGGGAATTAATAACTAAATTGGCAAGACCTCTCACACAACTTAAAATGAATTGAGATTTAGCATTACCAATTAAAGAACCTATGAATCCCGTGTTCATTAGGACAACCACAACGTGGACCTTTTTACCTTGGGTACGTAGGGTGATGCGATCACATGCCTAAACTGGGTTGGTCTCAACGGGATAAGCGTTATCTCGGGACTAGGAGACGGGTTTAGATGAAATCCGTCGACCGAGAGTTCTAGGAGTAGAATTAGTCAAAATGTCGGGTTACCATCTATTACATAAAGGTGGCATAACATGTTCATTTTTATCTAAAATGCGGATCTCGGAATCACTTATATAATTTCGTGAGGGGTCACTATGTGAGTGACTTGTTTAAATTGTTTTTACAAGTAAAAATTGTTTAAAACATTGAATGTTAATATTTCCTATTTTGTTGTAATAATTCAATTCGCAATGGCAAACAATAACAACAACAATACCGTTCAACTTGGCAAAGACTCATGGCTAAGGTCCGTAATGGACAAATGCTTCTTAAAAGACGATGGATCTAATTTTGTCGAGTGGGAGCAAACGATTAAGAGCGCGGCGTTATCGGATAATGTCTTGCGCTACTTGACCGAAACCCCTCCAAATGAACCCGTCCCAAGGGCCACTAATGCGGCCAAAGCCGCCTATGAGGAGTACTTGAAAGTAGCAAATGACGTCAAGATAGTCTTGATATGGTCAATGTCCTCAAGTCTTAAGCAACAATACATCGCCATAGGAGCATATGAGATATTCTCGACGGTGACCTTGGCGTTTTATCAATCACCCGACATACGCCAATACAATGCTATGATATGGCTTTTTGAAGCCAAGCTAGACAAGGACCAAAAGGTTGGCCCACACGTGCTCAAGATGGTTGAGCATGTGGACACCCTAGAACGTCCAACAGTTAAGATTCCAAAGATGCTAGTGGTTGGCCGCATCCTTCACTCACTTCCTCCCAAGTTCGCCCAAACTAGGGCAAACTATAACATTCATGACATGGAAAAGAGGTTTCATGAGCTCCATGCCCTCCTTACCCAAGTCGAAAGGGTTATGGAGGCTAGTGGGAGTGAGAAAAGGGATGTTTTGTCAATGAAGTTGAAGAACTTAAGCCTTGGCGTTCTGAAGGGAAAGGGCAAAGCTAAGACCCAATTTAAGAAGCATGGGAAAGGAAAGGGCAAAGCTATAGTGTATAGCAATGCCAAGGCTAAGGGTAAGAAGCATGCCGACGCCAAATGCTTTTATTGTAAAGGCAAGGGACATTGGAAACGCAATTGTCCCAAGTATTTGAAGGATAAGAAGAACGGATGTGTGACACCGTCAGGTATAATCCTCTATTCTCTCTATATGATAGATATTAACTATGCTTGCACTTCTACTTAGGTATTTGATACCAGATGTGGTTCTCACCTTTGTAATCATTTGCAGGGGTTGAAGGACGTGCAAGCACTAGACAAGGGTGATGTGGACCTACGAATGGGGAATGGAGCAAGAGTAGCCGCCGTCTCCGTAGAAACTTATGTACTCACCTTAGCTAGTGGTCTTGAGTTGTATCTAAATAATTGTTATTTTGTACCCTCCTTGACCAAGAACATTATCTCCATATCCGTGCTTGACGCGAAGGGTTTTTCTTTTATAATCAAGAAAAATAGTTGTTCATTTTCTTTTAATGATGTGTTTTATGGAAAAGTCGTCTCTATTGGAGGTATTTATGTTCTAGATAATGTTAATGAAGTTTATCATGTAGAGAGTAAGAACCTCAAATTAGGTGAACCTAATCAATCATACCTTTGGCATTGTCGTTTAGGTCATATAAACGAACGACACATAAAGAGACTTGTTTCGACGAAACTTCTCAAACCATTTGATTACGAATCTTATGGTGTATGCAAATCTTGCCTTTTGGGCAAGATGACTCGTACTTCTTTTACGTGAAAAGGGACACGAGCGAGTGAAGTATTAGGCCTTGTACATACGGATGTGTGTGGCCCAATGACTATCCAAGGTAGAGGTGGTTATAACTACTTCATTACCTTTACCAACGATTTGAGTAGATATGGATATGTCTACTTAATGAGGCATAAGAGTGAAGCCTTTGAAAAGTTCAAAGAGTTTCAACACAAAGTAGAAAGCTAATTGAATAAGAAGATTAAAACCCTACGATCTGATCATGGTGGTGAATATCTAAATAATGAATTTGATTTACACCTAAAAGATTGTGGTATAGTATCACAATGGAGTCCTCCTGGCACATCTCAACTAAATGGTGTGTCTGAAAGGAGAAACCAAACTTTATTAGATATGGTCCGTTTTGGGGATTTGGTATCTTAACCGCAATGTTTTCACTAAATCGTAGCCCGTCTAAAGCGGCAGACAAGGCTTCATATGAGATATGGAAAGGAAAGGCTCCTTATTTGTCATTTATGAGAATTTGGGGTTGCGAGGCGTATATTCATGACACGTCTAACGACAAACTCGCACCCAAATCCAACAAATGTATTTTTGTAGGGTATCTTAAGAAAACACGTGGTTGTTACTTCTACAACAGTCACGAGGACAAAGTGTTTGTGTCTCTTGATGTTGTCTTTCTAGAAAACGATATCGTTTCTTATAGACAGAGTGGGAGAAAGTTTGGACTTGATGAAGTTCTGATAAGTGATATTTTGTACTGATTTATGCCCCGTTTTAGCTCGATTTCTATACGATTTATGCACTTTGTTAAGTGATTAACGAGCTAATATTGCTATTCTAGTTGTTTTGCATGTTTTGTCTCGTTTTATAGGAAATGAAGCGGTTTTGCTATATTTTCCTACTTTATGAAGCAAAGACACTAGAGTACGAGTTTATGAGGAACCGATGATAGCCATTTCACGATTTGATTACGATTCCGCTACATCCTTCCTCAAGTGGACTTATCTTGGACTTTGACTTTGAATTTCAAAAGGAAACATCAACCCAAGTCAAAGGAAGGCTAGCCCAAGCCCAATTACGTATTGCATTGACCAAGACCAAGGCATAGGATTCCGTGCCCAAGAATGAAATTGGAAGAGACGGAAAAGTCCATCTTGCGCACTTACCCGATCGGATTTCCACTTACCCGATCGGGTATGTTTGCTGTTGAGACGTTTTTCGGCTCTTCTTCTACCAAGTTTAAATGAGTGATTAAATGCTTTGTCTAGGGGATGAATCTGGACACATTTGACCAACATCTCTTTAATGCAAGCCTGAATGGAGCTTTATTAGGTTGTCTAGGGGATGAATCTGGACACATTTGAGCAACCTCTCAACCCTATAAATAGCCTAGCCTCTACACACAAATAGATGTACAAAAAACACTTCTCTTCTCTCTTTAGTTTAGTTTTTCTTCTTTCTCTCATCTTTCTTAGTTTAGTTTTCTCTAGTTTAGTTTAGTTTAGTTCTAAGTTTGTATGGTTCTACTTGTAATTGGAACTCAAGTTTTCGGGTTTGTATTTCCTATTCAAGTTCTTGTTCCATTTCAATCTTTGCTCATCCTTTTCGGTAATCCTTGTTCTTGCTTTTACATTATAGTTTCATTTTCTTTTAGTATTTCCTTTATCATGTTTACCATTCTTAGTTTTATAATCTTAGTTTCCCTTTCATTGTTAATCATGCATAAGTAGTCGTTTTTCTAGGGTGTAGGATAGCCATGTTAGATTGATTAAAAGATGATAATTGGATAAAAGAAATTGTGCCTTTAAAACATTGTGTCTATGCATGTTTGGACTATAACGATAGTTAACGATTTTTGGCCAAAATCATCGACTAAAATGGAATTCTTTTCCAAGGAAGAGATACGCGAATTGAATAGACAAAGCATGACATGGTAAATTAAGACCTAGTAAATCGCCTACAAGCCTGCTAGACCATCTGATCTATGATTGTAAAGATTACATCATTCTTACGAACTCACAATGAATTATTTGCATATCCTAAATCCAATTTCATCAATATATTAATCTACATGTGTGAACCTACTTCCCTAGATTCTTTTCTTTATTGTATTGTTATCATTATAGCATTTAATAATTAGTGACAAACATTTGCCAATCGTACAAGGTAGAGTTCTAACCATAACTATTCACAAGTATCTCCCGTCTCCCCGAGATCGACCCCTTACTTCCCTAACTACATTAATTTTTTGTTAGCCTAGTCTGGGTTATTTATCTTTGATTAGGGTACGCGACAATCCTGTCAAATTTTGGCGCCGTTGCCGGGGAGCACGGTTTTGTTTATTTGTGATTAGTAGATTTTTATCTTGTCTTTTTCTTTTTTTTCTTTTCTTTTGTGTCGAGGAACACTTGTTCCTTGAGATTTTTCTCACCTTTTCCTTGTAGTATAGTGACTCTTTTCAGGTAATAGGAGTTTTTTCTTTCAAAGGGATTGCTTTATTTTCTCTCAATGACTATCTATTTTCAACCTCCACAATGCGAGAATGAGCCTTTCCATGAATACCTCAACCGATTTTATAGCTATTCTAACTATATTATCTCTCTTGGGTATACCCTTGATGAGACCTATATGAGACATGTCGTGATTCATGGAATGCTCATTGAGTGTCGTAGCCTGGCTATGCAATTGAGTGCTGGAAGTTTTTATCAGAAGAGAGGAAAGGAACTTTGGATTTTCTTGGACTTTATGGCATCCCAATCTTGGGATGAAACGCACCGGCGGTTGAGAATCCAAAAGCAAATCAATGAAATCATGGCTCAAATTCAAAAGCTCAAAGGGCAAAGGGAAGAACCCACGTTTAAAAAATGTAAGCCAATCAATTTTCCTTATGCTTTTTCACCCCCATGTGAGTCTAATTTCTCCTATGCTTTTTCAGCCCCCTCGTGTGAGTCTAATTCTCCCCAATCATATGAATTAATAGATGACGATGATGATGGTCCAACCTTTTCTATTGAAAGTCACTCTAGTGTCGTTCCATTTGACAATTTTGAGACCCCCATTATTGATATTGACCATATGGTAGTCGAGACTTTAGACGAGGATGTTCTTAAGCCCATATCACTACTACAAAAAATGCATAAGAAACCGGTTAAAAATGGCTTAAGAAACCAGTTTATAACCGGTCTATATCTCACAGGTGTCTTAGCCTAAGAAACCGGTGTGGCAAGCGGTTTCTTTTCTTATTATAAAGAGACCTGTTTTAACTAATAACCGTTCTCTTTGTTTTTTATGACGAGACCTGTTATCCATAATAACCGGTTTCTTTGCTGTCTAAAAAGGATACCAGTTCTGCGTTAAAACTGGTCACTTTGCTTTGTATGTAGTAGATCACTTGCCAGTTAAAACCGGTCTCCTTAATTAACATTAAAAGACCAGTTCTCAACAGAACCAATGTCTTTTATTTGCATCAAATTCTAGCATGTTCACAGATATGCTTACTGTGATTGTTTATTACAAGATGAGTCATTTATTTTTCCAAAAAACATACCTATAACTATTTTGACACAATAATAATAATATCACTTGCATGTAAATTAAATTATAATAATATCATAAAAAGGATTCGATAGGGTTACATGATGATATATAAAGTTCTCCTACTTCCAAATATGTAGATTCTTTCATGTTCTAAAAAATAAAGGAGTTGTTATCTAAAACTTATCAACTAAAAGTTGGAGGAAAACAAACTTTACAAGTCCAAATAAAAAAAAAATTCTAAAGACGACTCAAATTTAATCATGCTTCACCAACATCCATATTATGCCCGTCTTCAATTTCCTCATCTTCCATTTGACTGAATAAATACGTCACCCACATATTTCTTATCTCGTCAATTTTGTCTTGCGCATAAGTGCCAAAGGTTCCGGAAAAGTACTGCAACGAAATATTTCAAAACATATATAGTTAAAGCTATAATATATAAACCCAATCAGTTCTAGCTGTTCCAAATTGATATGGCGCGTATATTTTGGAGAAGTTTCGGAATCCGTTAAGGCAAAAAATCTCCACCTGTCATGACTTTCACTGAGGGATATTTCCCATTTAGATACCTGGAACTACCTCTTAGTACTTCAAAGCTAACATCGTCAAATTTGGGTGTATTAATTGACAAAATCAAGAAGCAGTTTGTTCAATAGGCATGTTCAAGAGGCCTGCTCAACTTTTGGCATTGATAGCTACGACGGAGCAAGTATCATAATCCCTAAAGATATTCTTAAAACAATAGACATGATTTGCAATAGATATTGCCACTTTTTCAATTGAACAAAAGCTTAATTTGAGTTTGATAATTACCTGATCTGGAATCATCGGCCGTCTACTTGCGATAGACTCGATTATGTAACGACAGACAAAATATCCACAATCCTTCGTATCATGCGATTGACGAGGACACTATCATAATGAAGTACAAATAAATCAAATATTCACATGACTTTAAATTATATGACTGAAAAACTAGCGCGTGCATTTTTCTTTATACGTACCTGTATGTCAATCCACCTCACCGGATTCTTTTTAATTTTCTTGATGTCCTTTCGGTGAAGAGCGCTAAATTTTATAATACCCCTAGCAAAACAAAATCACCTCATAATTATAAGAACAAAATGCGATAATATATATAGATATCAATAAATTTTGTTAACCATAGTGACAAGGTTGCATACTCATTTTTGATTCGTTGAGCGAATACACTGATATTATTTGATCCCGCTGGATCAAGCCAGAATTCAGTTCCGTTCCAAGGACTTATAGCAGCTAACATCCAATGTCGACTGCACTTAACTTATTAGTGTAAATAAAATATACTTGCACATAATAAGACAGAAATAAGGATTATAAATATTACATAGTGACTTACTTTTCATGGAAAGAAGCGAAAAAAAGTTGGTTAATATTTCTGCCTCCATTACATCCAAAAACACGACATAAGTAGTCTGAACGATCTTGTTCTACGGCTGGAGTCAGAGGTGATTGGAATCACAAAATCCATACATCCCCGATACACCATCTTTGTGACATGATTCGCTCACGTGCCTTACATATTAAAATGATTTCCTAGAACTAGATTAGTTTAATAATCATATTGGTAAAATAAACTACAATACTCAAAGATATAAGCGAGTACATACTTCATGAAAATTGACATATGAGCTGATCCAATCTCTTTTTGGAAGCACCAATCAAATTTTTAAGGTAGTGCATTAATTATTTTTCTTATTTTTTTTCAAGTACGTCTAACTGTTGATAGCTAATCATAACACTTCAAGATAGCATGAAGTTATACCAGTATAGTATATACAATCAAGGATTTTCTAATTTATACTACTGTTGATTATACTAGTTATAAACTACACTAGTATATATACTTATCAAGTATATAAACTACAGTACTATATATACTAATTAAGTGCATATTTCGATTGTTTAGGTCTCAGTTGTATGGTAGCTATCTTGTAGTACAAACAACACTAACCTATTCAGATTACCCAACAGACTACTCTAGTATATACACTACCCAAATATAAAAGAAATGAAACGTCCTACTTTAGCTCGAATTTCGTCCTAGTTCATCTACGTTTGTGAAATATACTACTAAATCATGTTATTTACTCATTCTAGATTAGCTAAGATCACGTTTTTTGCTACTTGACATTAGGAATTTATTTCTAAAATGGTGTTCAATAGCAAAACAAAATAATTTTCTTTGAAGTGCTACACAATGAGTATCCAAAGGGATACGATTAACTCGCACTATTTTAAATTTTAGTCATTGCCCAAGTGGCACCCTCAAGCTAAGTCGTTATTGTAACAGACTCATTTTTTTCCACGACTTCCCAAGACAATAATGATTTATTTTCCCGCTTGTCATAAGACAGATTTATAAAAGAATTTGCAATAATGGGGTTTTGATCACCAAACTCATATCCGTCCCGGAGATGAACAAACCAATAGCATCTGCATTCACATCATACATCCGAAGGCCTAAACTCAAATTTCTTTTAATGTTTATATTTATAAGTCACTAAGGCCGCTCAAGCTACCATATACTACACATCTCGTCCTACCATATACTGATTAACCCAATTTTGTAAATTTATTTGCCTTTGAACCTTGTTCTGAAAAAAATACGATATCAGGCTACCATATACTACACATCTCGTCCTAGCTCCAATTCATTAAACCACGCAGTATTCTATTTAAAATATCTGTAATTAGCCACTACTTAAAAAATCGTTCTAGTTCCAATTCATTAAACCGCAATTTACAATTCATAAACCAAATCAACAACAATTAGCCATTACCTCGTTACAATCATCCAAATCAACAACAATTACTCTCCAACCCAATCAACTTTTGTGTAAACTTTTGAACAACTTCTCAATAACCAAGCAATAATTAAGAAGTATTTTGAAAACTATTCTACTTACTATATCTTACACACTAACATATTTACCTTCAAACGACTTGCAATCAATTAGAATAGTTTATCTGAGATGAAATCACTTAACCTATTAAATCAATATCAAGACTAGGTAAGAACCGAAAATTAAATTTGAAGAAACAAAATAGGAACGTAGACCATTAACTCAAATCAATAATTTCACCAATTCTTTATGAGCAGTAAACCGATTAAACATAGTGACACATAAATTCAAAGTAGCCAAAATAATTGTGATGCACGTATGTAAGAGAAGAAAACAATCAAACCTCTTTACGGTGGTCGCGCTGGCTGTTGCGATCTGATGGTTCACGTTGGTGGTCGCACTGATGACTCACGTAAGAGACTATCAATGAAAACTTACATGCACACAGATTTGGCGGTGAGTAGATAGCTTATTGATAATAATGGAAGAAAATGGCGGCAGTGGAATTATTAATTATTAGTAGTAAATTAGTAAATATAGGTTAAAATTTTGAGCGTTGGAA
This sequence comes from Heliosperma pusillum, assembly GCA_022085475.1. Taxonomy (NCBI): domain Eukaryota; kingdom Viridiplantae; phylum Streptophyta; class Magnoliopsida; order Caryophyllales; family Caryophyllaceae; genus Heliosperma; species Heliosperma pusillum. Next base: position 47,614 of record JAIUZE010066762.1, read on the forward strand.
TTTTTATGTTAGCATAGTATCAAGGGGGCAAGCCTAATAATTAGGATGTAGTGGGTTACATGGATTATTTGTGTGATTATTTTAATTTTATTATTATTATAAGACTTAAAGAGACCAAGTTTATTTGAACCGGTTTTTATTGTACGTTCTATGAGACTGGTTTCATTAAAACTGTGGTTTCTTATCTTAAGAGACCAGTTTGAAAACAAAACAGGTTTATTATTACAAACTCTATGAGACCAGTTTTATTAAATCAACGATTTCTTATATTAAGAGACCAGTTAGAAAATTAAACCGGTTTGTTATTAGTGGTTCCTTTGGCCATTTTTGTAGTAGTGTATGTGACTCCAATGGAGAGTCGTCGATCGAGTCATCAGATTTCTTTGAAAATCCCTTCGCTAAGGATATTCCAGATTTATTTGAAAATGATACTGGGTTTTGTGAACCTAGCCTTGAAATTAAGTGGGATCAACCACCCATTTTTGATTCCCAATCCTTTGATTCACCCTACCCCCAATTAGAGTCCACTAATGATATTTTGGGAACTAATTGTTTGTTCCATGATCTTAAACATTTTACTCCATCTCTCACTGACGAGTGGAGCAGTTCAGTGGTCATCTATGAAGTTTGTCATGCGCACAATGATAAGATATATCAATTCTTACCTTCAATATTTCATGCCTATATCTTGTCAATTGCTTACATATGTTTTTGTATAGCTCATGCGCAGGTATATGATCGACTTCTAAGGGCATTGACATGCTTTTTAAAGCACAAAGAATGATTTTCATTAATAAAGAGTCTAGCAAGACATTTAAATTGCGCTTCTCGGGAGGCAACCCATGTTCCTTTTCTTTTTGCATTTTTATTTTTGTATTCCCTTTTTCGTTGTTAGGATTTATTTTGCAGATGAAAGAATTTTTGAAGAATCTATAAAGACCTTCCTTGTCAAGTCCAAAAGACTAGCTTGGGGGAGTCCGCGCTGACTAGTAAGTTTCACACTTCTTTCATTTTTTCCTTTTCCCCATTAAGCATCTCATTGCATGTTTAGTCTTTGTGCTCACATTGAGGACAATGTGATGTTTAGCTTGGGGGAGGGATTGCATTTTCCCATTTTGCATTTTAGTTTATCATTTTTCAAATTTTGAATAAAAGAAAAAGAAGACTTTTGAGAAAATTTAAAAATTTCTGAACATAATTGAATGCTTTTCGTGCTTTGCTTGCTTGTTTACTATGCTATCATGTTACATTTCCCAAACTTAGAGCTTTCAAAAGATAATGGTTCAATATTGATTGAATTTTGCATACATGGGGATGTCTTGTACACAGTGGGTGAGGGATTGATTTTAGACTTATTAGGCTTGATCTTGACTTTGGCAAACTACATATACGGTAAGGTAGAGCCTCCAGTGATCGGTACATCTATACCCGATCCCAATTAGGTGTGTGTAGTTTCTCCTTATGATTTGCGTCACATCAAAAACGCACAAGTATGGTTTTCATTCCATTTCTAGTGAGCATTACATTCATGATTTAAAAAGCATTTGAAGCCATTCACTTTGAATCCATTGCCTAAATTTAGCCCCTTTTCACATTGTTTCACATTTCATTAGCTACATGTAAAAATATTGCCTACCTTGTTAAGTTAGTAGTTATACCGTTTGTGTTTGGGTGCTCATTTGGGATATTGTTCAAGTTATGTCAAAGTGATCTTGATTGGACGGAATTACTGATTGCCGTACCGAAGAAAATGAAAAAAAAAATGAAAAAAAAAATGAAAAGAAAAAGAAATGAAAAAATGATGTTGAATATGAAAGAATGAAAAGAAAGAAAGAAGCATGTATTGAAAAGAAAAAAAATGGTTTATGAAAAGAAGAAGAAGTCGTGAGTGTTATTTCCATGATCCGAAATTCAATATGTTGGGAAATTCACTATTGTGTTGCCATGAGTATAAGCCAATTTGCTATTTTTGGCTTAGTTTTATTTTCTTGGGAATGGTTCCGAGTGTTGATTGAGCATCCTTGCATAATTGGTATGTTGCTAGCTTGACCTTAGCTCCACATTACCATAATTCATTTGTCCACTTTGTTACCCATTTCCCATAGCCTTCTTCTTGCTTTTGGCTTCTTTCTATGCTTTTCATGATTGTTTTGACTTGTAGTTTTGGAATGTTTACCATATTAGATTGCGGGCGCATTCTCAGGAGTCGTAGATAGGAGAGTGCCACTCAAATATAAAATAATATTTCCTTGATTTATATAAAAATTTGAGTGTTGAGTGCACCGTGAGAGTCCATTGTCAAAAGATCATGCAAGAGCCGAAAAATCTATTCGATGATCCTTATGCTGCGCCGTTATGTAAATCTCAACCATGTTTTGCATTTTCCCTATGCCCACATTGTTTCGGGATGTGTTTCATTGTGCTTTATAAGCTACTTGATGGGATTTGCATTTGGTTGGATTGATTGTTGCTCATCGCCCCTGTCCTTGTCATGTTTGTTATTGTATGCTTGCTTGAGGACAAGCAAGGGTTTAGCTTGGGGGAGTTTGATAAGTGATATTTTGTACTGATTTATCCCCCGTTTTAGCTCGATTTCTATACGATTTATGCATTTTGTTAAGTGATTAACGAGCTAATATTGCTATTCTAGTTGTTTTGCATGTTTTGTATCGTTTTATAGGAAATGAAGCGGTTTTGCTATATTTTCCTACTTTATGGAGCAAAGACACTAGAGTACGAGTTTATGAGGAACCGATGATAGCCATTTCACGATTTGATTACGATTCCGCTACATCCTTCCTCAAGTGGACTTATCTTGGACTTTGACTTTGAATTTCAAAAGGAAACATCAACCCAAGTCAAAGGAAGGCTAGCCCAAGCCCAATTACGTATTGCATTGACCAAGACCAAGGCATAGGACTCCGTGCCCAAGAATGAAATTGGAAGAGACGGAAAAGAGCATCTTGCACACTTACCCGATCGGATTTCCACTTATCCGATCGGGTATGTTTGCTGTTGAGACGTTTTTTGGCTCTTCTTCTACCAAGTTTAAATGAGTGATTAAATGCTTTGTCTAGGGGATGAATCTGGACACATTTGACCAACCTCTCTTTAATGCAAGCCTGAATGGAGCTTTATTAGGTTGTCTAGGGGATGAATCTGGACACATTTGAGCAACCTCTCAACCCTATAAATAGCCTAGCCTCTACACACAAATAGATGTACAAAAAACACTTCTCTTATCTCTTTAGTTTAGTTTTTCTTCTTTCTCTCAACTTTCTTAGTTTAGTTTAGTTTTAGTTTTCTCTAGTTTAGTTTAGTTTAGTTCTAAGTTTGTATGGTTCTACTTGTAATTGGAACTCAAGTTTTCGGGTTTGTATTTCCTATTCAAGTTCTTGTTCCATTTCAATCTTTGCTCATCCTTTTCGGTAATCCTTGTTCTTGCTTTTACATTATAGTTTCATTTTCTTTTAGTATTTCCTTTATCATGTTTACCATTCTTAGTTTTATAATATTAGTTTCCCTTTCATTGTTAATCATGCATAAGTAGTCGTTTTTCTAGGGTGTAGGATAGCCATGTTAGATTGATTAAAAGATGATAATTGGATAAAAGAAATTGTGCCTTTAAAACATTGTGTCTATGCATGTTTGGACTATAACAATAGTTAACGATTTTTGGCCAAAATCATCGACTAAAATGGAATTCTTTTCCAAGGTAGAGATACGTGAATTGAATAAACAAAGCATGACATGGTAGATTAAGACCTAGTAAATTGCCTACAAGCCTGCTAGACCATCTGATATATGATTGTAAAGAACACATCATTCTTACGAACTCACAATGAATTATTTGCATATCCTAAATGCAATTTCATCAATATATTAATCTACATGTGTGAACCTACTTCCCTAGATTCTTTTCTTTATTGTATTGTTATCATTATAACATTTAGTAATTAGTGACAAACATTTGCCAATCGTGCAAGGTAGAGTTCTAACCATAACTATTCACAAGTATCTCCCGTCTCCCCGAGATCGACCCCTTACTTCCCTAATTACATTAATTTGTTGTTAGCCTAGTCTGGGTTATTTATCTTTGATTAGGGTACGCGACAACCCTGTCAAGTTCAAAAGCCACAAACCGAAAATGAAGTAGAGGAAAACGTTCCTTCCTCGTCTGAAACTGTTGTTGTCCCTAGAAGGTCAAGTAGAATTATTCATCAACCTGACCATTACCTCGGATGCATCGAGGAAGATGGAGATTTGTTACTTTTTGAAAGTGATGAACCCACCACCTACAAGTCGGCCGTTTCTAGTCCCGAATCCACGCATTGGCTCGAGCCCATGCTATCCGAAATGGATTCTATGTGCAAAAATCAAGTATGGGACTTGGTAGACTTACCTGAGAAGGTACGACCTCTTCAGTGCAAGAGGATCTACAAGATCGAAATCGGCATAGATGGACATAATAATGTCTACAAAGCTAGATTAGTGGCGAAAGGCTTCACGCAAGTTCATGGTTTACACTATGATGAAACCTACGCCCCAATCGCCATGCTTCGATCCATTAGGATTCTCTTAGTGGTTTCCGCATTTCATAACTATGAAATTTGGCAATGGATGTCAAAACCGCCTTCTTGATGAGTGAGATTCTAGAAGAGGAAGTGTACATGACACAACCTGATGGTTTTGTGGATAAATCGAACCCTAAGAAGGTGTGCGAACTTAAGAGATCCATTTATGGTCTTAAGCAAGCATCCAGGAGTTGAAACCATCGCTTCGATCATGTTATTAAACAAAACGGTTTCACTCGAAGTGTCGAGGAGCCATGTTTATACATGAAGTTTAGTGGGAGCAAAGTTACTTTCCTTATATTGTATGCGGATGACATAATTCTCATTGGGAATGATATACCAATGCTTACTTCTACAAAGGAGTGGCTAGGGAAACATTTCCAGATGAAGTATTTGGGAGAGGCATAACGCATTTTTGGGTATCCAGATTTATAGAGATAGATCCAAGAGGATACTAGCATTAAGTCAAGAGGCTTATATAGATAAGATACTTGATCGGTTCAAAATGAAAGACTATAAGAGAGGCTTTCTTCCAATAGGTCATGGTATCACTTTGAGCAAATCGCAGAGTCCTACCGTCACCAAAGAGATTGAACGCATGAAGTTGATCCCTTATGCTTCCGCAGTTGGATCAATCATGTATGCTATGATGTGTACTCGTCCCGACGTTGCATATGCTTTGCGCATAACGAGTCGTTATCAAGCCAATCCAGGTGAGAGTCACTGATAACCGTCGAGAACATCCTCAAGTACTTACGAAGGACTAAAGATTCGTTCTTGGTGTTTGGAGGAGAAACTGAGTTGCGTGTTAAGGCTTACATGGGCACTAGTTTCCAAACTGATAGGGATGATTTAAAATCCCAATCCAGCTATGTCTTTATGTTGAATGGAGGAGTTGTTTGCTGGAAGAGCTTCAAGCAAAGCATTACTGCGGATTCTACAACAGAAGCTGAGTACCTTGCAGCATCAGAGGCTGCAAAGAAAGCTGTGTGGATTCGGCAATTCATGGAAGGTCTAGGAGTAATCCCAACCGCTGCAGATCCAATCACGATGTATTGTGATAATAGTGGGGCTATCTTTCAAGCAAAGGAACCCAAGTCTAGTAACAAGTCTAGACATGTACTTAGGAAATACCATGTAATTAGAGATTACGTGGAGAGGAAGGAAATTGATGCACGTAAGGTTGGGACAGACGATAATATCGCTGATCCTCTAACCAAACCTCTTTCAAAGGCTAAGCATGATGGTCATGTCGTCGCAATGAATTAAGACGACTACCTGAATTCCTCTAGATTATATGATATGGAATAGTTGAATATTGTATCAATGTTTATATATATGATAATTGCATTCATTGTTCGAGTTTTATATGAGCTCTTTATTTTAGTTTGACTAAATATCAATACTTTGTTTTATCTGAATTGGTTTTACGAAAAGTTGAACACAATTCAAGTGAACAAGATAAACTGAGTACTATTTTCCCTAGTCACTCATGTGAGGTGACGTCTCGTAGTGACTAGATTGTAAGTCGATCGATGGCTAGTTCAGCGCCATGGGGTCATGGAGATGACTGGTCGTTTACATAGGTAGACTGTATGACACTATGTCGGGCAGTGACCTTTATAGGTTCCCTTATCAAATTATTGAAGCCTGGTTGTGGCAGGGATTTCTATATTATTCTTATGAGTCAATTTTTTTAGACTGACTACCATTTACCTGAGTTGGTATAGTTTCCGATTGACCTTGGTTTTTGTCCTAGGTAGTGCCGTGATAGGAGACTGATGTGCATCTTCTGGGTCATGGTGATCTGCATTATACAGTGTAAGTTGGGTCAACAGGAATTGTCCACCCACGTTGGGTATTAACATCTTCGGGCCACTCGAGGAGTAGTGACTGGAAATGCGAGGCCACGCTCGGAAGAGATCTGTGGTAGATTTTCCGGTCAGACAGTTAGTCTCCCAACTCGAGAAACCACTCTATTTATATTTTTCATTCGCAAGTAGGACTTGAAAGACACCTTACGATGAGTGGGAGGATGTCACTCAAAGAGACAAGAGAATTGGTAGCACACAACTTGTCGAGACAAGTGGGAGATATTGTTGGAGAAGTAGTTCTCCGCAATAGTGTGGCTACATGCACAACTTGTATCGGATAAGTGGGAGATTGTTGGAGTAAGTGTCCTCCATAATAGTGCATTTATATAATAAATCTCATTTTGTTCGTGGGATATCTAGTATATTGATACTCCACGTCAGTTGATTAACGTAAATCAATAACGATCAGCTGACTAGAGTTAGACGTTATTGTCGCATTACGGCGGTGATAACTGACCCTTTTCGGTCACACCTAAAGGATGAGACCCAAATAGAAAACTAATTTTTTGTATATGATACAGTTTAATTAGCCCTTCACATATATATTTTATATATGTTTGGTTACGAGAGTTATTTGAAATTGAGTTAGGAACTCATTCGGTTAAGTTTATTAGTCAATTATACGATAACTGACTGAATAAATTTTACGTTTTATTTTAATACGATTAAATAAGATTTAGTTTAGTGATTAATTGTTAATTCATTAAATTAGTTGAGGTTATGCATATATTTTGAGGTAGATGTAATTAGTTAATCATGCTTACAAAGTGTTGTAAAATAAGTTAACTGGGCATTGTGGAACCCATTATATATTGATGTAATGGTAAAATATTACTTAAAAGTTAAGTCACTACAAGGATATCTCGGTAAACTGACGGCTATTCTTACGGAAAAATTAATCCGTCAGACATTTCGGGAAACTGACGGAATACTGACGGAAAATAAGCCCTGACGGAAATTCCGTCAGTAACCGTCAGTGAAAAATGGCGCGTTGACTAAAGTCAATGGCGGTAAAATTAACTGACGGTTAGTGACGGAAATTCCGTCACTAAAAACCTTTCCTGACGGAAATTCCGTCAGGAAAGTCAAACTAAGTTTGACTTTCATGACAGTTTGACTTTCATGACGGAATTTTCGTCATGACTTATTCTGACACATCACTTTAATAACCCATATCAAAGTATTTTGTGACGGAAATTCCGTCGGTAATCTTTCATTACTGACGGAAATTTCGTCAGTATGCTTTTGGAAACGCGGGAAACTTACGGGGAATTCCTAACGGAAATTCCGTCAAGATTTTTCATTAAATTGAAAAATCAGGCGTCGTCTTCCCCATTCCCCCAATTCCATTTTTCCTAAAACCTAACCCCTAAATCCCCAAATTCGACTACCCACACCTCCGGCTACCACCTCCTACCACCACCTCCTACCACTACCTCCGGCTACTACCTCCTACCACCACCTCCGGAAATTCTCTGTTAAGTTTCTTTTGTTCTTTCATTTAATCACTTTTCTCCTTTTAATTTTTTACTCAATCTTTATTTATTTGTTGTAGATCAGACGACGACCACCACTACCTACCTCCGACGACGACCACAGTCACTTGACGCCGCTGCCTTTCACCGTGCTTGCTTATTTTTATCATTAGGTAAAATATTTACCTTTATTTCAATTCCTCTCTCCGTCTTAATCATTGTTTGTCTTTAATTGACTTAGGATAGTAGCCATTATTGTTTTTTATGATGAAATTATTGTTGTTGTTAGTTAATTCCTCCCTCCGTCTTAATCATTTGTTTGCCTTTAATTGACTTGGGATAATAGCCATTATTGTTTTTTATGATAAAATTATTGTTGTTGTTAGTTAATTCCTCCCTCCGTCTTAATCATTTGTTTGTCTTTAATTGACTGGAGATAGTAGCCATTATTATTTTCGATGATGAAATTATTGTTGTTGTTAGTTAATTTGATTGTCTTTAATTGATTTAATATAGTAGCTAATTATTGGCTTAATCAGGTTCAATTAAGCTAATTTAAATGTTAGTAGTTAATTATTACATGTGTTGTGGATGTTAAAACTATTACATGTGTTGATATTGACTTAATACCCGTTCACAAAATTACTCGTTAGGAGTAATTTTTGAATAGTCCCCGTTTTGGGACTGTCTTTCTACGTTTCAAGTCACTTAGGTAGTAAACATATAACTTGTGATTTATTATTAATGAGGATAGAGTTCGGTAACAATTCCTTTAATGTTCTCTGAATGCATATGTTGAGTAAATATTTATTCAACATTGTGTATTTAGAGAACAAAGGGGAATTGCTGCCGAATGTTTTTCTCATTAATAAATTACAAGTGGTGTTTGCTAGTGACTTGAAACGTAGATTGATGGGTTTAGGTTGGAGTGATAAGGACCCAATTGAAGAAAATTAATTTTACTGTTGACAATAATAAATGTTTAATTTACTGTGTGTGATTATTGATTATGATAGTTGTTAATTAAGATAATTTATTTATATAACATATATA
>JAIUZE010066763.1:0-23591 GCA_022085475.1 Heliosperma pusillum
TCAAACCCTAATCATACTAACTATCATGTGAATCAGTTAACAACCGGTAATCCAAACTCTATCAACCTTAGCCGGCTTGCATCTCACCTTCTAAGATTCATAGAATCATCAAACATGAAAGACCAATACGTCTAGAAACAGGCATAAGTTCTTAGTACAGTCAATAGTCGACTTCTGTAACTCGAGTCTATACCACAAGGTAGGAAAACATCCTAGTACTAGACTGATCAGACCTAGCGACAACAGCTATTCCATTCCCCGTCCCATGACATAACCGTCTATGAGAAACTCTACTAGGCGACCCCCTAAGCAGAGATGGCTAGTACTTAAGCTGGCTCCAGTCCCAAAACGGATCAGGCAGCCATGCCCCGACTTGGAGATAAGCCCCCCAGGCCGTGACACACAAGCTATCAAGCGGTGAACTATATGCTCGTTAAAGATAGTAGGGCTATCAAAGTCATGGTCCAAGATACTCATTTAGAATTAGCATGGTCAAGAAGCCATATACTCATAATTCTCTATGGGTACTTAGTCAACACGACACCAACCATATAATAAAACAGTCACGGGAAAAACATCCTATCATGTGACTAATTGCATATAAATCATAATCAACTATCATATCGCCTCATATCTACTAAGGCTAATTCAATAATTAAATAAAACCTTACTTGAAGACAAATCCCCGACCCGAGTCCCGCGACGGGTCATCAGTCAAAACGGGGCTGACTAGATCTTAGTTTGACCAAACCCGTGTGATCAAACCGGCTAGAAACAGAGTCTTAGCCATCGAGGCTTGAACATAAGAATATCACATTCATTTCATGCTATTTCATTCTATTTCTAACATGTGAATATTAAATCATACGCAACCCCCGCTTGACTTAAAGGTTATCAAATTAAACTACGATCTCATCTTATAATTTCTAACATGTGAGAAATAATAATTTTATGAAAAACCTTTTTAATTAAATATTTTACTTATTAACATTTCCCACTTGCTAAATATTACAAAACACGATAAAATGACGATAACTCAAAAACCGTCACAAGTCCCAAAGTGGGACCCACAGGCTGACTTTTGGGCCGAACCCAACATGGGCCTGAATGGGCCCACGGCCTGTTTGGGCTGTTTTGACCTTTTTAACGATTTTACTAAAAACCGTTTCTAATTATTTCCCGCATGCTTAACATAATTAAAACCCGTCAAAACAACAACCAAACAATCAAACATCGACACAACCCAACAACCAAAACCCGGACCCACCCTTGACCAACCCAGACCGGGTCTGAACCGGCCTGGACCGGCTGGTTTGGTCCGGTTCACAGCCCCTAAACCGCCCCCCCTAAACAGCCCCAAAACCGGTTCCCACAACAACAAACACAAATTATTTCCAACATGTTTTAATTAATCAACAACCATTTTAACATCCAATTCAACCATCATGCATATTAAAATCATGATTATGAAGAAATAATAAATATATGTCAAGAACACCAACATGTTTATAAATTCATACCACATGATAAAAACGATTACTTATCATGTTACTAATTAAAAACCGTAAATCATAAACACTAACTGAAGTATGTAACATTGATTCGTCGAGTAACTCGGAATCGTTACCTTAGCTAGCACAAAATCAAGTAGCACCAAAATATAAGAACTAAGAACTAAGAAACCCGTCTTCTGGTCTTCTCCTAAAATATACGAGTCACCAAACTCGTCTTCAACATCTTCCCCTATAAGAAATGACAAGAAAAACATTATTAGAACTTAAACTTGATTTTCCATAATTAAATGTTGAAAACGCTTTTGTCGGATTTGAAATAAAACCGTACTTGAAGATGGAGAGCGAAGAGGAGGTTCTAGAAATATAAGTTAGGACGGATTTAATTAAGAAATGAAGGTTTTATGAAGATTTTGCTCAAGAACGATGAAGAACGGATGAAGAACGCGAAGAACGCTCAAGAACGATTAAAGAAAGTGATATTTTGATCTTAAATTGATTTATTGAAAAATGAAAAGTTGTTAGTGAGTATGTGGTGAGTTAGGGCCGTGTAAATATAGAGGAATTAGGAAGTCGGATTTTGAAATTGTTGTTACGGAATTGACTCGCGTTTAATAATTATATTACGGTAATCGATTAAATATAATTAGCGATTAAGTTAATAGAACTAAATATCAAGATATTATGTTATTATAATGAAAAGAAAGGAAAATATCAAGGTGAAAGAGAGGACAAAGGAGACGTGTGAAATGGTGAGAAATCGGGTCTGTTTTTTAAGCGATTTGCGGAGTTTAAATTGACAGACCGATAAAGTTACAAATATCTTAGATATTTTTATTAGTTTAATCATATTAATTAAAAGATCTAATATGAGTGAAAAAAAAAGTGACATGGCGCGTGTGACTCATGTCAAAGTCGGGTTTCGGGACTTAAGTTGACCCGGGAATAGTTAAATGACGTTCGGTTAAAACCGTAAAAGTTATTCTTTAAATTCAGAATAAATTCAAAATAGTTATATTAAATTACGATAAATTCCGATAAATCTTAATAAAAATAAATTAAATTTATTATTTTTCAAATATAATTTCGGTCTTTAAAATTACGAGGCGAGTCGGGAAAAGTCAACGACAGTCAAAGTTGACTAAAAAGTCAAGAAAAGTCAATGAGGACTTAAAAGTCAAGAAAAGTAAATGACGACTTAAAAGTCAAGAAAAGTCAATGACGACTTTTAAAAAGTCAAGAAAAAGTCAAAGACGACTTAAAAGTCAAGAAAAGTCAAAGATGACTAAAACGGTCTTTTCATGAAATCTCTCAGAAATTCCAAATACGAACGCGGAATTTCAAAATACGACTCGGAACAAAAATTTCTATTTTAAAACCTTAAGTCTGCTGAAAAGTGTTAGTAAATATTTTTACTAGAAAAATTGGGTACTTTTCGGGTTGTTACAATCACCCCTCCTTTTAAAAAAGTTTCGTCCTCGAAACTTAGAAGAAGGAAAGTAACATATATGTAGGTCTATTTCAAAACTTAAGAAATATATTTGTAATAAAAATACAGGATCTTATCAATGGAACGGAAGGTTCTCGTCTGCAGTTAAGAACATCTACGTCCCAAGTCAAAGACTTTTAAAAGATACATTTTCGCGTCAATAAATGAGAAAACTAGTTATCGAAGGTCTCCAATAACAAGTCTCAACACTCCTTGACGGTAAAATACTTGAAATCATAAAATATTTCTAAAAGCTTTTAGTTCAAAATTTTATAGTAAAGGTAATAACTCTACTATCTATGTTTAAAATTTCTAACTAAAGCTTCTAATAATCTATCTATAAAAGATGATATTCGATAGAAGGAACGGAATATTCGAGAGAATAAATCGAATAGAAAGAGGAAAGAAAGAAAGAAGAATGAACCACAATATTATCTTCCATCTATGAAAATTCAAATGTCGATCCTTACTCGTCACTACTAACTGCAACAGAATCTAGTCCTCAAGAGAGTGCACTATATTCTCAACATTTTCAATCATCCGATTCCTACCAAAATATTTCATAAGCATGACACATCGAGTAACAACTCCCAATTATTCAAATTCCATTAGAATCTTCTAAGGTTCATCGAAACTATTATTGGAAATCACCATCAAAATATTTATAATTAGGAAAACAAGACCGCTAACAACCACAAAGTAAAGGACTTACTATGAAATCCTTTAATCCAATTTATTCCAAAAATTCATTACCCCAAATTATTTACAATGAACCCTCTCATCCTCAAAAGTTGAATCTCGAAACCTCAAAGAGATTAGTCCCACAAATCTCGATTCACTTAACTTTTGCCAAACCTAGGGCAATGCGACCGTAATCAATTTATTTATCTCTTCCAAACTCTCAATACATCGGTTTTCACTTATGTCGATATTCCTCAAGTTGTGTCATCAAATCCTAATTCCACAAAGTATTTATTCCCGTTAGGGTTCAACATTTAACGACAACAAATTCCCACTTAACATTAAAATCACTCAACTTCCTAACCACCACTACAACTATTATTAAGCTATTTCGATCGCTCAAAAAAGATATTGCCAAACTTCAAGCCTTTCATAATCTACACCACTAGGATAGTTTCTTCCTAAACTTATTCTTCATTGTTTTATAATCATCATAAACACGAACTAGATCCATAGGAGGTTAGGTATCATATTCGAAAAACTTCTGCCTAAAGGCGTACCAACTCTCACCCCATAGGGTGAAATTAGATCTATAACATTTTCCTCAAATCACAAGTTCATTCTAACAAACACTAATATTCCTCAAGATTCAAAGTTCTTCCGACTAAGTATAATATACCTCAAACCGATGGTTATGACTTCCATACAAATGTTACAAGAGGAAGGTAAGAATACCAATGGTATAATGGAGGAACTATTAAGAGTAATTTCAAAGAGGCAAATAGTTGGAAGAGAAAGAAGCACCTAGATGGAAGGAAAAGGGCATAATACTATAAGGACGAGAGAATTCAAAGATGAAGAAGGAATTCACTTCAATTAGGCTTATAAATCTTCAAATCTTCGGTAGAGGATACTCCTTCTAGGTAACACATATTCCACCATAAGGCGTAATATTGTTACTAGCAATTTGGCTAGCCACCCAAGCATAGCCTCCTTGGCAATTGTCTTCTTTATGAGGAGGGACCTGGTTGGCAGTAACAACGATCTCTTCTACCCGAGGTCCAACCGTCTTCATAAGAAACAAAACAAATTAAGTTACTCCTAACAATTAGCATAAACAAATAGACTACAACATAAATCCTAATCTACCCCTCCTACCCTTCTATCTCACAAGTTTATTATTTTATTCAGGTCAAGTTATTTATACAAGGGTACACAAACGTGCGTCGGGAGCAAAATAGCTCTGATACCAACTGTGACACCCTCAAATTTGCGGAAAGAAAAAAAATTATTTAAATACATAAAAGATAATCAAACATAACGAAGGTGTCATAAAATAAAAAGGGTCATTACAAAACGGAAATAATATTCTACAAAAGAAATATACAAGACGGGAGACATATCTCCCGTACAAATACGGAATGAAAAGAGTATATAATAATATACAATCTAAGAACCGAATATAGGTCCAAGGTAAATACTTCGCTCGCTAGCTCGTCAATGTACCCCAAATATGCATCACCACCTGTTCGACCGCATTAAATATAAAAACGGAAGCCACAGTCAGTGGGGAGTAACTCCGAGTTCTCCCAGCCACGAAATGTCGAATTTAATTAAACATGAATAACATAAAAGCAATGTATATTGAAAATACAAAACCTTAACATATATGATATGCTTTTCATGTTATGAAACAATTAACTAACAGATAACCTATCATATGAAAGCTATCATGTGAATCCGATAATAAAAAGAGAACACAGAGGTAGGGAAGCTGGATATGCTGGTCAGCGGTTAACATTGGAACATGGCCCTGATACACTCAAACCCTAATCAACACGTAATCATGTGAATCAGTTAACAACCGTTAATCCAAACTCTATCAATCCTAGCCGGCTTGCATCTCACCTTCTAGAACTCATAGAATCCTACATACATGAAAGACCAATACTTCTACAAACAGGCATAAGTTCTTAGGACAGTCAATAGTCGACTTCTGTAACTCGAGGCTATACCACAAGGTAGGAAAACATCCTAGTCCTAGACTGATCAGACCTAGCGACAAAAGCTATTCCATTCCCCGTCTCATGACATAACCGTCTATGAGAAACTCTGCTAGGCGACCCCCTAAGCAGAGATGGCTAGTATTTAAGCTGGCTCCCTTCCCAAAGCGGAACTCTTAGGATGCCATGCCCCGACTTGGAGATAAGCCCCCCAGGCCGTGACACAAAAGCTATCAAGCGGTAAACTCCGTATGCTCGTTAAAGATAGTATGGCCTATCAATGTCATGGTCCAAGATACTCATTAGAATTAGAATGGTCAAGACGCCATATACTCATAATTCTCTATGGGTACTTAGTCAACCCGACACCAACCATATAATAAAACAGTCACGGGAAAAACATCCTATCATGTGACTAATTGCATATCAATAATAATCAAATATCATATCGCCTCATATCTACTAAGGCTAATTCATAATTAAATACAACCTCACTTGAAGACAAATCCCCGACCCGAGTCCCGCGACGGGTCATCAGTCAAATCGGGGCTGACTAGATCTTAGTTTGACCAAACCCGTTGGATCAAACCGGCTAGAAACAGAGTCTTTATCACATAGACTTACACATAAAAATCAACATATTCAATACATGTTATTTTATTAACTTCTAACATGTGAATTATTATAACATACCAGAACCCCGTTTGACTTAACTGATATCCAATTAAACTACGATCTCGTCCTATAATTTCTAACATGTGAGAAATAATAATTTAATGAAAAACCTTTTTAATTAAATATTTTACTTATTAATATTTCTCGCTTGCTAATTATTACAAAACGCGATAAAAATGACGATAACTCAAAAACCGTCACAAGTCCCAAAGTGGGACCCACGGGCTGAGTTGGACCGGACCCACATGGGCCTGATTTGGGCCTCACGGCCTGATTTGGGCTCAATGGGCTGTTTTGCCTAAAATTTCTAAAAACCGTTTTCCAATATTTCCCGCATGCTTTAACATATTTAAAACCCGTCAAAACAACAACCAATCAATCAAACATCGACACAACCCAAAGACCAAAACCCGGACCCACCATGGACCAACCCAGACCGGTCTGAACCGGCCTGGACCGGTCTGATTGGTCCGGTTCTTAGCCAAACAATTCGGCCCCCACCAACAACAACATCAAATTATTTCCAACATGTTTTAAATCATCAAACAACCATTTTAACAACCATCCATACAAAAATCATGATTAAAAATAATTTATCCAAATTCCTCAAGAACACTAAACATATTAATATTTCCTAAACAACTTAAAAATCATAACTTATTAAAAATCATCAAAATTCTTCAAGAACACTAAACTTGTTAAAATTTCCTAAACAACATAAAAATCATAACTTATGAAAAACCATAAAAATTCAACAAGAACAATAAATCAACATAAAAATTTCCTACAACTTAAAAATCATCAAGAACAATAATACAACATAAAAATTCCATACAACATAAACAAAATCATTTCATCTCATGTTACTACTAAAATCATAAATAACCATAATATGAACAAAAACTAAAAAGCTAAAGGCTAAAGCTATGTTACTAACTACAACCATAAAAATCATAACATGAACCAAAACTAAAAACTATGTGACATTAATTCGTCGAGTAAATCGGAATTGTTACCTTAGCTAGCCAAAATCACTTAGCACCAAAATAATAAGAAGTATATAATAAGAAAACCCTTCTACTAATCTTCACCCAAAATATACGAGTCTCCAAACTCGTCTTCAAAGTCTTCCCCTATAAGAAATAACAAGGAAAACATTATTAGAATTAAAATATGAATTTCCATAATTAAAGTGTTGAAAATGATCTTGACGGAATTGAAATATAACCGTACGGGAAGATGAGGAGCGAAGAGGAGATCTTAGAAATATAAATTAGGATGGATTTAATTAAGAATTGAAGATTTTATGAAGGTTTTGCTCAAGAACGATGAAGAACAAATGATGAACGACGAAGAACACGAAGAACGATCAAATAAAGTGATGTTTTGATCTTAATTTGATTTGTTGTAAAATGAAAAGTTGTTTGTGAGTAAGGAAGAGTGGTTGAGCCGTGTGTTTATAGGCAATTAAGAATGTCGAGGTTTGAAATTGTTGTCACGTAATTGACTCGCGTTTAATAATTATTTTACGGTAAACGATTAAATATAATTAACGATAAAGTTAATTACAACAAATATCTAGATATTATGATTATTGTATCAAAAGAAATGAAAATATCAAGGGCTATTAGAGGGAGGTTGAGCCGTGTGGATATGAGCTTGTCGGGTCTGTTTTCGCTCGATTTGTGTAATTTTCGTTAACTGATCGATAAAGTTAATAAATATCTAGATATTTTGATTAGTTTAATCAAAATAAATAAAATATCTAATGGTGAGTGGAAAGCGATGACACGCGCGTGTGAATCATGCCAAAGTCGAGTTTCGATTTTGTTTCGCGCTTTACGATGAGTCGGGAATAGTTAAATGACGTTCGGTTAAAACCGTAAACGTTATTCTTTAAATTCCGAATAAATTCAAAATAATTATATTAAATTATGATAAATCTTAATAAATCTAAATAAAAATAAATCAAAAATATATTTTTTTTAAATAAAATTTCGGTCCTCAAACTTATGAGGCGAGTCGGGAAAAAGTCAACGGAAGTCAAAGTTGACTGAAAAGTCGAGAAAAGTCGAAGATGACTTAAAAGTCAAGAAAAGTTTAGGACGACTTAAAAGTCAAGAAAAAGTCAATGACGACTTTTAAAAAGTCAAGAAAAGTCAAAGACGACTTAAAAGTCAAGAAAAGTCAAAGAGGACTAAAAACGGTCTTTTCATGGAATCCCTCAAAAATTCCAAATACGAACGCGGAATTTCAAAATAAGACTCGGAACAAAAATTCCTATTTTAAAAACTTAAGTTCTACTGAAAAGTGTTAGTAAATATTTTTACTAGAAAAATCGGGTATATTTCGGGTTGTTACATGTACTCTTTGTCTAACATTGTCATTTGAGATTGGGAGTAGGTTCCATACTAGATTGCGGGCGCACTCTCATGAGTCGTAGATAAGAGAGTGTTAATCAATGCAAATTTCCATGTTCATATATTGAGAGTTAAGTGAACCCGTGAGGAGTTCGTTGTCAAAAGATCATGCAAGTATAGAATTGTCCTAAGGAGGTTGTGACAACCCTCACGATAACTGAAAATAAATCAAGCACAACATGCAAATATGCAGTGGAAATAACTAGTTTTTTTTTAAAAAATAAACTTTTAAATGAAAGAGTGCGAGGAATCGTCAAGCAAACCAAACAACAAGTGAAAGTAACTACAAGGGAAAAACTGAGTCCCTCAAAACGATAATGACTCTAGAAAACTAGAGTCAAAGCGAAAGGTAAACGTCAAGATCGACGCCCACTAGCTCACACGGTCTTAACCCCAAAAATGTACAAACTTGTACTTGTTCATTCATTAAACATGATGCCACAGTCAGTGGGGAGTAACTAGGGGTTCTCCCAGTCATATCATATGAATAAAAACACAGTTAAATCATATAATCATACATTCACATACATGTATAAGTATCATGCCAATTCTAATTATAAAATCGCATATTAACAATATGAGCATGTGACAATCAATCATGACATAACTATCATACATTAAACACTAAGGAGGACACACCTTGGCGCCTATATCGGTACTAAACGGCTTATATCTAACCGCTACCATAGAACCGAAAAGGCTAGAAACACGACACACAAGGCAATATAAGCTAAGGCATCCAACAAACCAATTCACAACCAGCACACCATCATGTGAATCAAACATACTCTCACGGTAAATGACACACACTACCATCGGTACGTTGAAAGAAAGACGAACAATTCCACGGGATAAACGTTTCCCTTAACCGTATGCGATAAACATTTCGCATACATATGACTCTAATCCTCCGGCTAGAACGACAATAATAATACGGTCCTAGTCTAAACCTGCCGGACTCACGAGATAAATGTGTCCCAATTTGACATGCGATAAACATTTTGCATCCAAGACTCAGACGACTGAACGAAAGCCGAGTACCCCAAATTTGGCTAAACCACATGAAAGAGGCGAAAGAGCTCAAGCATCCAAATCCGGCTTATCGACACAGAAGATGAGGTCAAGATAAGACATGCAAGTACGCTACATGCAATGAAACCACCTCGCAAGAATACAACATTTTATAGCCGGGTCGATAAACACTAAGAGCTCGCCTTCCAACAACGTCGCCATATTCCCATTAAAATATAATAGAATGTACCCCTATCGCTCTGACGTAAATTCTAACGAGTATAAGGGTACAAACATGAAATGAGAGTTACACATCATCAGACAAACACGACTCAACTGACTATCCAAGTCAAACACGACTCAAATGAGTGTAACACCCCAAAACCGTCACTAAACATGTGAATAAGGCATGTGAGATACGATATAACGAATTCACGAATATTCTATATCATTTCATAAGATTATAACGTAAATAAAACATAAGAACCGTCACATGTGAAAGCATATGAGAAAGAAGGCAAAAGAGGGAACATGGGGTCCCAAGCATTGGTGAGCGGCGGCCGGCCCACTGGCTGGGCGACAAAGCAAAATCAAGAATTTACAAAAAGGCTATAGGGGATTCGCAGCCAACGGGGTGAGCGGCGGCCGGCCCCCCCGGCTAGGCACCAAGGCCACATCAAAAATTTGAGGAGGAAGGGGCAGAGGGTTCCCAGCCGGCAGGGTGGGTGGCGGCCGACCCACTGGCTGAAGACCTCGGCTAACATACAAAAATTTGTTAACACATCAAGGACCTCCCAGATAGTAGGGTGGGCGGCGGCCGGCCCACTAGTTGGTACGCCTTTCCTCATCCAAAATATAACATTGGAGCAGGAGACTCCCGGCCGGCAGGGTAGGTGGCGGCCAGCCCACCGGCCGGGGCTTACCTCAACATCAAAATCAACAACAATAACAAAGTGGTCACTTTTGCATGGTGTCACAGTATTAGGTGGGCATGTCAGTGTGTGCCCTGTTTTCGGTAGTGAAATTGTGGCGAAGAGAGTAACTAGGACCATATAGCTTATGGATTCCGTCGCGAGGATTGATGACCCGCAGTGTCAGTTACTTCTGCTTCGAGCTTGTACTGGTATTTCTAAACTCTATTTTGCTATGCGTACTTGCTCTGTCTTTGGGTCGGCCCAACTTTCTTTTAATGCAGCACTTCGTTCTATTTTAGAATGTATTGTCACTGCGTCTGGGCTTGGTTTCGGGGATTGGCAGTGGCGAGTTGCCACCTTCCCTTTTCATTTTGGTGGACTCGGGGTTTATGCTGTTGGGGATGTTCTACATTATGGTTTTCTGCCGTCCCGTTTGCAGTATGCTGAGTTGCAGGCTAAGCTCCTCCATCCTTTCGGTATCATTGTTGCTGGCCCTGATTTTGCTGATGCCTTGCGTGTTTTCAATGAAGTCACAGGTTCTGATATTTTATGTGACCCCAGTGAAATAGATGCCCCAAAACTTATAAAGAAATTGGCATATATATATATATATATATATATATATATATATATATATATATATATATTTTGCGAAGGATGCCGCTACATCAGACTCTATTTTCTCTTTGACCCCGCGACATGTGGCATTATGGAAGTCTCAGCGCAGGGTGCTCACTCCTCTGATTGGTTGTGAGCAGTTCTTATATCTCGACTAGGGCAGACTATGAATGGGAGGACTTATCGTTGTGTGCTTTGCTATCGACTTAGTGTTCCGTTGTTCGCGGTGTCTAGGCCATGTCCTGCTTGTTCTGGGGTCTTTGATGGGGATGAATATGGTGATCATGTTGTGTCTTGTGTTGGTATGGTGGGCATTAAGCATCGACATAACTTAGTTCAGGACACTCGTTTTGATATCTGCTTCCGGTGTGGATTTCTGCTGGGAAGAAGGTTGGCGTCGGTTTGGTTGATGGACATGATAAACCCCTTCGTCTGGCGGATTTGTTACTTTAATCCTTGGAGAGAGGGCGTGATGTGTGTGTCGATATGACATGATCTTCTCTCTTGACTCAGTCTGGGATGTCTGATTTTGTGCCCGATCGTGTTGATGCTGATGCTGCTCAGCGTATGTGTGTTAAGTATCGGGATTTGTGCATGACGGCGGGCTATGATTTTCTACCCTTCTCCTTCTCTTCGGTGGGGGAGCTAGATGCGGATGTTGTTGCTTTGCTCAAGCGGATTCAGAAATACATTTTTTCTAGACTTAGCTTCGCTATTGCTAAGGGAGTGGGTGCCTAGATAGTATCTCGGCTGCCCACTAATTTCTTGTAAACTTGTTGTTAATCTTAATAAAAGTTACGTTTATAATTAGAATAATAATAATAATAATAAATAAATAAGTATTATAAAATATAATCGCTAAATTCGCGGGTGTAACAGAAGTCCTTTATGCTGCGCTGCCATGTAAATCTCATCCACATTTTGTATTTCCCTATACCTATGTTGTTTCGGGATATTATTCATTGAGATTTCTATGTTATATATGGGAGTTTTCACTTGTTGGGATGACTGTTATTCATCACCCTTGTCTTTCTCATGTATGTTGTTGTGTGTTTTCTTGTGGACAATCAAGGGCTTAGCTTGGGGGAGCTTAATGTGTCCTATTTTTATATATTTTCCTCCCCTTCAATAACTCGGTGGCGTATGGTTTATTCATTCGTTAGAGTATTTTTACGTGCGAATACATTATCGTAGTATTTATTGTCTTGTATTGCCTTTTGAAGGTTTTGAGACAATTTTACGTCTTTAGCCTAGAATTGGATACACAACGAGGAAGGCAGAGGTATTTGTGATGAGTGCTTAGGAAGGCGTGATATGATGATTTTGAAGTTTTGAGTCAAGAAGTGACAGGCTTATCGCGTACCTAATAAAAAAAAATACCTTAGACTCAACTAACAGGCAAATGAATGTAGTTAGGGAAGAAGAAGTCGATCCCAGGGAGACGAGAGTCCAAAATGAAATGCTATGAACAAAATTTTATCAAGGTGTCGACTGATTGAGTGGTTAGGTTAACTAAACTAATGCTTAATATGATGATTAACAATTATAAGAAGGGATCTAGGGAATAGTTTAGCATATGTAATTTAGCTTACAATTATAAAATTGGGAGGATAAACAAACAAGTATTGTCTACGCCTATTAGCACTTACCTTTCGATATGAGTACTATACTAATAAGGCAAAAGTCATATCACCTTAATAAAAGTAATCCTAGCTCAATACTAACTAATAGTCAGCGGTAAGTAGGGGATCGAATTCACAAAGAGGCGGTAATAATCTAGTTTGTTAATAACTAAGTCCGTCTTAAAGGTAACAAATCCGAGGTTTAGGGTTGTTTTAACTATAACTAATTGTGAATGTAACACAAATAAATTCAATAAGATTAAAAAGTATAGGGATCATGCATGTTCACTAGAATGTTATCCGGGGAATGAATTAAATCAATTAAAAGGTCAATGTAATTGCTTAAGGTTATAAGATCAGTCGACTCAATTATGCCTTTTAGATCTAAGTCTAACATGCGGCCGCTATTATTAAACTTATTCTATTCAATTGCGTAGCCTGTATTAATATTAATCCGGTCGGTGAATATGTGACACTAGTTTATTAATTATGGCCAAAATCAATTTAATAAAATTAAAACAACAATCAAAAGACAACCATATGATTTAATTAACAATTAATTAAGTAACCCCCCTTCTAACATCCTAGATCCCCTTTAACCGTAAATTGAAGGTTTAGCTACTCATAATGATTAAATCAACAACAACAATAATGAATTAAACATATCTAATAACATATAAAATATGAACAATGAAATAATTGAAGAACTAATAATAATTAAATTGAATAACAAAGAAGATTAGTAAATACCGATTACAAAGATGAACTAAAGCAATAGTCTTGACGAATTAATCCAGCAGCGATCGAGTCTAAAAATAGCGTTTCTAAGAAGTTCTATTAGTAATAAAGCGTAAGCCAACACATATGAGTTTCCTTTTATATTAAACATAATATTAAACTAAAACCCAAAATAGGGAAACTCGAAAACCATAAGGTTTGGGTTGCTCGATCGAGCAAAGGTCAATCTGCATGATCGAGCAAAGGTCAACCTGCTCGATTGAGCAATGGTCAATCTGCTCGATCGAGCGTGACGTCAACCCGACTCGATCGATCAAGGCAGCTGTTCGATCGAGCATCCTTCAGAAAACAACTTATTTGCTTCGCTTGCTCTTCATTTCATCTCTAATTCTCTCGATTCCCGTGCCAACCTTCTTAGATTCTGTCTTGCCGACTCCGCTATGGTTAATATCAACTAAAAAAGCTCCAAATGCATGCTGATCTTATTTTTATGCTATTTAGTTAAGTTTTAATTTGTGCCAATAGTTATGAAACACACCTTCTAGGATTCTGTCTTGCCAACTTATGCGGTAAATAGATACAAGATACATGTCGATCCTATTTCTATGCTATTTAGTTGAGTTTTAATTTGTGCTTATCGTTATGAAACACACCATTCTCATCACCCGGACCTCGATAGTAGCTAGGTGGAGTCCAACTGGCGGTTGAATTAAGATCTATCCTCATAAGATTCTCCCAAAGCCATCTCATCACCAAATTATTATTAATGGCCTGGTGTATCCTAATCTTCCTCTCTAGAGTCGGGTCATAGAAATAGGCAGATGGAGGAAAATGGAATGGAGTCGGTGTAAAATGGGGAATCTGAGTGGGAGGAGCACGGGCATAAGATGTAGGAACGGTTCGACGATGAGGTCGACGATCTTCCTCTAATAGAAAAATAGGCTTGGGAGGCACAAAGTAATTAAGATCGAGGAGGAGGTAAAGTTCCATTCTCCGCATAATTGGTGGGCAACCGCTATGTAGAAGGTAAGCGATTCCTCGTATTAAGAAGAGCTATCCACTACGACTCCCGTACCCGCCAGTGATACTGAGCGTCACTTAAAGCATTAATCCAACGCAAGCTGTGACGTAAAAATTCCTCGTCTACCAAAGGTGGGCGCAACTCGGTCATGTGTATACTTACGGTCACCCGCAAACCCAACAAGCCGGCCAATCGGGTAACCAAATCCCCGCAATCTAATGAATTTTGGGTAGGAGAGTCCATCCTCCAAAAAGCATGATAAATAATAAAAGGCGGTCTAAACTAAAAGAAATACTCACGTTTCAAGTTGAGAGAAGAAGCAAGCTATAAAACCTCATGAGAATTCAATTTGTTAAAGTCTTTTTTTCCCATACAACAAATAGCTAATCAGTAGAAGAAATAACCTAGACAAGGGTACTGCACATCATAGACAGCCATAACATTAACACAAGGGGGGGGGGGGGGGGGGGGAAAACCAATAAATAAGGTAAAATACTCCACGACCTGAAGACCGGGAGGAACAGTAACAAGATCCTCGTCACTAGCAACAGAAATACCCAAGTGCCCGGCTAATTCAACATATGATAGCGGAAAATCACTATTCAACAATCGGAAGGACACACATTCATTAACATTGTCCCAATCATAAAAACTAAGGAATTCAAGAATTAAAGGACGATAATAGAGCTCACGAAGGGACTACAAACCACCAAGACCAATACGGTTGAGGGTGGAAAAATTGTGTCACCAAACCCGAGGGCTTCAAGAACAGTGGGGCACATACACTTGGTAGGTTCCATAGGGCGACCCATAAGCATTTGGAACCTATCATGTTGGCCTTTACTGCTAAAAACGATCCAAGGGTAGGTCGGGTTATTAGCAATTACCACATCCCCGGGTTGTGCGGCGACTCGTTGTTCCCTTGACCGCTTAATACCTCCAAAAGTTGTCTAGGCATGATTAATCAAGCAAAGAAATAAAAAATACCAGAAAATAGTACAAAATCCGGATTGCAAAACTCTACAATCCGAAAAATTCAAATTTCTGGTACAAAGCTAGCGTAAGACGAAGTAATGAGCAATAGGGAAGTGATTAAATGCTAAATAATGAAGGATGGAAGCAACAAACAAAAATTTAAAACACAAATTTGAAAGAAATAAACCAAACCCTAGATTCACGATTATTTTTTTTTTCCCGAAAATAAGGAGCAATAATGGCAATTTCTTCAATATTTGTGGTTAAATTGAGTAGAACAATGATAAATGATAATATGTAGATGATTAATTAATGATGTATAATTCTTTTCTAGGGAGAGTTGAGAGAAAAAGAGTGTGAGAGAAGAGTTTTGTGCAAAAAAGATGAAGAATAATTGTAAAATTTGGGGATAATTTTGGAAAATACCAGTGGACCGGTCCGACCGGACTCAACTCGATCGAGCAAGGGCTCTTGCTCAATCACGCAACCTTTTGATTGATGTTTCTTCGTTTTTTGGATTTTCTCGGATTGTCACCTATAACACCAACTCGATCAAGCAAGACCCACTTGCTCGATCGAGTAACCTTTTGAAGACACGTTTTCCGATTTGTGGAAAATTTCGGATTGCGACCATGTTACCAAATCAATCGAGCAAGGGAGTGCTTGATTGATCAATCATCGTTTTGGCTGCTACTTTTCACTATTTTGTTCCAAGATTTTTTTCTAACTTTATCGTTAATTCTCTCGCTCACCTCACTCTTAAGATGAAATAGACCCATATTAAAAGTATTTATCCTAACTGACAACTAATAATAATATGAAACAAATTAGGAAGTAATAATACTAGTAACTAAACTAGTTATTAAGTAAAATGCATACTAAATAAATTTTACAAAAGAATTATAACAAATTGCTGGGTTACCTCCCGATTAGCGTTGGTTTGTAAAGGTCTCGCACAACCATGTTATCTTAAAATCAATGAGAATTACTAAAGGTGAAGAGCTCGACAGACTCTATCACTCCTATAAAATTCCCTTCATAGTAAATTTTCAATCGTTGACCATTTACTTTGAAGGTTTATCTCTTGTTGGTTTGTAGTGTAACCGACCCAAACTTTTTCACCTCTACAACTGTGAATGGTTGTGACCATCTAGACTTACGCTTACCTGAAAACAAACGCAAACGGGAGTTAAATAGTAATACCTTATCACCAACATGAAATTCCCGATGTAAGATATGTTTTTCGTGTCACTTCTTTGTCCTCTCCTGGTAAACTCGAGCCCTATCATAGGCATGCATCCAAACACACCGAGCTCTTTCAATTGCATGAGTCTTTTCTAACCCGCCAGTGACAGATCGATATTAAGCTCCTTAATGGCCCACTTAACCTTATACTCGAGTTCTACCGGTAAATGGAACACCTTGTCTTAGACTAACCGGTACGGCAATGCACCAATTAGAGTCTTGAATGCAGTACTGTAGGCCCATAAAGTGTCTTCGAGATTACGAATCCAATCATTCCTTGATTTACTTACAACTTCTCAGGGATCAACTTACTCTACCTATTAGAAACCTCAACTTTCCCACTTTGAAACATAATCGATCGCTAGTAGAATATATTGATTCCCATGAGAAGACGGGAGCGACCCTTGGTAATCAATACCTCAAACAATAAAGATCTCAACCTCCAAAATACCCGTTTGAGGCATCTCATGCCTTTGCGAAATATTACCCGTCATTTAACATGCGTCACAAGAGAGAATAAATGTATTAGCATCGGCCAATAGAAACCCGACAACATCACCCATGCAAATGTCCTAGAGGAACCATGATGACTACCATAAGAAGAGGAGTGACAATGGGAAAGGATAACATGTACCTCACCCTCTAAAATGCATCGTCGATACATACCATTGGCATACTCCCAGAATAGATAAGGATCATCCCAAAGCAGCGCTTGACATCGTGTAGAAACCTTTTCTTTTGCTGATAAGATAGATCCGGAGGTACAATCCCCCCAAACCAAATAGTTGGCATGGTCAGCAAACTATGGAGCCTCCATGGTTATGGCAATGAGATGATCATTTGCGAACGAATCATAATTGGGGATAAAATCCCCCAATCATATCTTAAACAAGATAAATGGTCAGCAATTACATTCTCAGCACAAGATGTATCTTGAATCTCTAGGTCAAATTCTTGTAACAACAAGATTCAACGAATAAGCTTGGGTTTAGCTTCCTTCTTAGCCAACAAATACTTCCAAGCTGTATGGTAGGTATAAACTATTACCTTAGAACCCACAAGATAAGCTCTAAGCTTATCCAATCCGTAGACAACAACAAGTAACTCCTTCTTAGTAGTAGTGTAGTTAACTTGCGCATCATCTAGAGCATAGAATAATAAACCGCATGCAACACTTTCTCCTTCCTTTGCCTCCGAACAGCTCCAATTGCATAGTCACATGCATCACAAATGATCTCAAACGGCAAGTTCCAATCGGGAGACTGGATTGCTGGAGCGGAGATGAGATCCTGTTTAATCCTGTCAAAAGTCTTAACACACTCAACAATTAACACGAACGAGGCATCCTTATGGAGAAGTTGAGTCAATGGTTGAGCAAATTTTGAGAAGTCCTTGATAAAACGGCGATAAAACTTTGCATGACGAAGGAAACTCCTAACACTTTTAACATTTACCAGGTACGGTAATTGCTCAACCACCTATACCATAGCTTCATCCACTTGGATGCCTCGCCGAGACACCAAATGACCAAGTACCACTCTTTCAGTCACCATGAAGTGACACTTTTCCTAGTTTAACACAAGATTATTTTCCTCATAACGTTGTAAGACTTTGAATAAATTAGCTAAAAAGACATCAAAGTTGGTCCCATAAACACTGAAGTCATCCATAAAGAATTCCATAATAGACTCGATGTAATCTGAAAAGATAGCCATCATACAACGTTGAAGGTGGAAAGGGCATTACACAACCCAAAAGGCATTTTTCGATAAACAAAGACACCGTAAGGGCATGTGAAGGTAGTCTTTTCCTGATGGTCAAGATGAATGAGGATCTAAAATAATGACGAGTAGCCGTCTAGATAGAAAAAATAGTTATGACACGCTAGACGCTCTAACATTTGGTCGATGTAGGGTTGAGGGAAATGGTCTTTGTTGGTGGCAACATTAAGCCACCTATAATCGATACATATCCTTCACTCTGTCACTAGTCTAGCAGATATGAGCTCGTTTTTCTCATTAATGACGACCGTAGTCTTAGGGTTCAAATGACGTTAACCCTGCGTACAAGGCTTATGATCCTCTTCTAATTGGATACTGTGCATACAAAAATCATGACTAATACCTTGTAAATCGTCAATGTTATCGCCTATAGGCTTTTTATACCTTTTTAAAACCGTCAACATACCAGAAAGTTGACTATCAGATACTTTAGCATTGATAATCACATGATACATTTTTTGGGAGTCAAGAAAAACATACATGAGATGAGAGGGGAGGGGCTTAAGTTCAGGTTTCTTTATTACCCCGGTAACCTGTTTCTTTATTACCCCGGTAACCTTAGGAGGGTTACCTAAGCTATAAACCTTTTGTAGCTTGCATTCGTTTCCCATCATCAGTTTCTTTATCTCATCCACTTCCTTACTCCATGAAATTCTCTCTTCGACTATACAAGGGCAATCTCTAGAGGATCCCTAATCAAACACAAGGGAAGACACTCATCAATAGTTATATCTAAAATATCAATCATATGACAAGTTTCCTCCAACATGGAAGGTTTTAAAGAATTATCTAAATTAAAAATGATTTTATCATCCCCCACTTTTTAGTGTAAGTCTCTTAAGCCTAACATCTATAACACCTAACATCTATAAAATCATTCCTATCATCTTTGGTGTCCTCAACCATATCTAATTCAACAAAGTCAACAGGAATGAAGAACTTCCCCACTCTCACTTGCACGTCCTCTAAGACACCTAAAGGGAGCTTAATAGATTCGTCAACCATACGTAGGGTCATATTTGTAACATCAAGTTGACCCATATTCAAACGTCTGCAAAAAGAAACTGGCATGACACTGACACTAGCCTCTAAATCATAAAGGGATTTATCTATCAACAAAGGACCTATACTACAAGGAATAGAAAAACTCCCTAGATCCTTAAGCTTTGGTGGTGTTCATCTTTGTAAGACGACGCTAGACCTTTGTAAACGCAACGATCTCCACGTCGCTAAAAGACCGATTCCTTGTCAATATTTCCTTCATAATTTGGCATAGGACGGCACTTGGGTAAGCTGCTCAGTAAACAAAACACTCACTTGAATATTCTTTCCTACCTCCACAAACAACTCAAACTATTGATCGAGCTTGGATTTTTTTTTCTGTGTGGAAAAAGGAAGAAAAATTGTGATTGGCTCGGCTTCTTTTGCCTTCTAAGATAAAGTATAGGGACTGTCTGTCTGATGAGGGGTTGCTCGATCGGGCAAAGCGTCTGCTCGATCGAGTTGGGAAAAAGAGGAACTTCCAAGAATTTGGTGAGCAGGAATTTTGCCTTTTTCAAGGGATGCTCGATCAAGCAAAATGAGGTTGCTCGATCGAGCAACCTCCTTTTCATGAACTGTTTTGTCGTTTTTCTTCGTATTACCAGATACCTCGGAGCTCTCTTCGTTCGCAACCTCATTAAGCTCTAAGTTCCCTAACCCTTTAGGATGCACGTAGGACATATCATCATCGTCAACGGGAATCGTCAGATTCTTGTAATGGGTCCCACTTCTTAAGGTAAGAACATTTGTTTGTTCATGCGGGGGTTGTCCTTTAGCAGGAACATTTCGCGGTTGCCCCCAAAACAACAAAAAATACTTTATATGTTTATACTATTTTGAATGAGAAAAAGTCAAGCAACACTTCTTATCCATCATGAAGGAAGTTGAAAAAGGCGTTGCAAAATAAATGGGGACATGATATTTTTTCAAATGAGTTGGACTTTCAAGTTTGATATGTCCAATTGTTGTAATAAATTGGGAGAAGTGGAATTTTGACTACTTCTTGATATGTAACTCAACATCATCTATAAGGGTGCTTGTACCAATCCTGTTTTGACCCATTACCTAGCCCCGTTACAACCTTTGTTTCATATTAAGCGCATTTCCCATTTTGCATCTCATAAGTGATTACATAGGAGAGGATTTCACATTCGATTGCGAGCATGCCTCACGAGCCGAGTATTTGAGTGGTTTTGGTTACTTTTGTCACAATAATCACTCGTTCTTCAAATGACTGACGAGTGAAAACTGTGAGAAAGTCGGTAGTCTAAGTCCCCTTAGCCATGGGTCACTCTTGGTTGAATCTTGAATCGTGACATGGGGTCACGTGAAGGCTGAAGAAGAGACAAAAGGCCAAGGAGGAGCTCTCTACCGTTCGGCCAGCAGCCGGTTCTCCGGCAGGGAGCCCCCTCAAGCTTATTCCCTGATTTTTCGCCAAAAAGATGAGTTAGGCCTCGCGGTCGGTCGGCCGCCAGTCCGCCGGCAGGGACACTCTGGCCGGAATTCGCACATTTGTGTTTTCTTCCTTCATTTTTGAGACTTAATATAGGGGATACTATAAATACCCCACTTTTTGTGGGAAATAACTGTTTACATCCCCTTAAAAATTAGGATTATAACAAAATTATATAATATGAAATTGCAAGTCATAGATATGAAAACGATACAAATGTAGAGAAAATGAATTAAACCTTTGGTCCTTAGCAAAATCGGCCTACAAACAGATATCAAAATATATATCCTCCTAATTGTATCACCCAAGATAGATCGAAATATGCCCTTCTCCTTTGCTAGAAAGATCGATTTAAAGTTACTGTTAACTTTTTAGGTTTTGTGTTTAGTGTATGATGGAGGCAAAAGTTGAGAGGGTAAAAATTAGGTTAGAATTTTTCCTTGCTTCCTTACCCCTCTCACGGCACACCTAGGTTATTTATGAGGAGATTTAGTCTCCTCAAAAAACTACCCATTGACCGGAAAAACCCGAGTGTATCTGGACACTTTTTCCGGTCATTTTAGCTTTTAATATAACGTAATATATTATAATCGTCATTAGTCAAATACCGACATTATAATATATCATTAATTATAAATATCCGTATATTTATAATTTTCCAATTAATTATAACGGTTTATATTTAATTAGCTTACATTATATACAACAATTAAATATAACCTTTTATATTCAATTTACGAATTACAGTTAATTCGTCTTAGCTAACATTATTTAATCATTATTAAATAATTGTATCATCATCACATTGACTAACCTTTTAGTCAAAAACACCGACTAACCTTTTAGTCATTTAATAAGGCATCAATATGATTATTTTCTCAAATAATCACATCTCTCAAACACATCCTTTAGGCGTGACTTTTAGGGACCAGTTGATCACCGCCATCTGTATGACAATAACGTCAAACTTATCTAGCAAGCCAACCGTTATTGATAAACATTAATCAACTGATTATTATACAAAGTATACCCTGTGAACCTACAGAGATTTATTTATGTTATTGCACTAACTGGAGGACACTAGCTCCAACAATCTCCCACTTGTCCGTACAAGTGTATGTTCGATAACCGATTCTCATATCCATAATAAATTTCTCCCACTCAATGTAAACCAATTTGCAAAGTCCGTATTCACAAAGGTCGTAGTTTACAAGTGATCAGTATCAAGAGTGGTTTCCTCGACTAGAGAGTAACTTAACTGATAAACGAATCTTTATTCGAGCATGGCAATGCATTTCAGTTAAGCTCCTCGAGTGGGCCCGAGAAATAATCACTCCGATAAAGGTTGATATTTTCTTCAACTCGAATCTATGCAGGATACAAGCGCAGTATGAAAATGCCCAGTGGGAAAATTACTTAGCCTCTGTACGGTCGACCATGAGAAAGAAACCAAGTCACCCAAAAACTGCCTTATCTCAAGAGACCAGTCGATAGTCAAAAGAATCGACTGAGGAACACTATGGATGTCCTATCCACGACATGGCACCTAATGTTCCGAAACATTTAGGACTCCATAACGTCGTCACAAAATGTCCTGCGCAGTATCATTATAACTCGCATCTGTGATCGATCAGTCAACAGTTTGACTTATGGCTCGGTGAACCCACCATCAATCGACGTCACAAAATAATTGCCAGAGTTATCAGCTCATGTAGGCAATTACGGACCCAAAACAAATATAATGTAATTCAGTTCACTTTGTGGTGTTCAATGTTGTCAGTACAACCCACATGAAAAACAAAATATAAAACAAAACGATGATTTTATTAATAGTTTTATGAAAAAGATACAGGTGTCTAATCCATATAAAACAACTAATACAACTCAGGAACACGCTTAATTCCCATGGAAATAACGTGACCTTCATGCTTATCATATCTTAACGGTTTAGTGAGAGGATCTGCAACGTTATCATCCGTAGCAATCTTGTCTATCACTATCTCCCTTTGCTCCACTTAATCTCGGATCATGTGAGCCTTCCGTTGTACATGCCTAGACTTGTTGCTGGACTTAGGCTCCTTAGCCTGGAAGATGGCACCACTATTATCACAATAGATGGTGATAGGGTCATCCGAACTAGGAACTACGGTTAGTCCCTGTAAGAACTGACGCATCCATATAGCTTCCTTCGCAGCCTCTGAAGCAGCATAGTACTCGGACTCAGTCGTAGAATCTGCTATAACACTTTGTTTGGAGCTTTTTCAGCTGACCGCAGCGCCATTAAGAGTAAAAACGAATCCAGACTGAGATTTCGAGTCATCTCGATCCGTTTGGAAGCTAGCATCTGCGTAACCGCTTGCGCATAGCTCAGTGTCACCTCCATAAGTCAATAC
>JAIUZE010066764.1:0-35664 GCA_022085475.1 Heliosperma pusillum
CTAGATCATATTGCCCTTTCTTGTTTGATGATTCTATGAAACATAGAAGGTGAGATGCAAGCCGGCTATGGTTGATAGAGTTTGGATTCCCGTATGATATGTGTCTCACATGATAGTGTAGCTTGAGTTGGTCTAGTATTCACATACTAGGACTATATGTTATTTATATTGAATTTCACATGAAAAGCTTGATGGTTTAGCCTTTAAATGGGCTATGTATTATATTTGCTCATATTTATATGCTTTCATGTTTTATTAACATGACATTTCGTGGCTGGGAGAACTCGGAGTTACTCCCCACTGACTGTGGCTTTCGTGTTTGTATAAAATGCGATTGACAGGTAGGTGATGCTTATATGGGGTACACGGACGAGCTAGCGAGCAAAGTAACCTTGGAACTTAGATTGGTTCCCATTGTGTAGTGACATGTATGTCACACTTTTAGAGACATATGTCTCCCTCTGTACATTTGTTTTGTATCATTTTGTTCTCCGCTATTTATAGCGATGGTTATGTAAATATGTTTGTTTAGACCTTGCATGTTTTGACAACTTCTATTAGGATATCTTTATAACAGGTTCAGGTTTTAAAAATTACAGGTTTTTACTCAAATGAACCTATTACAAACATATCCATGCAGTTTTTATTTAGAAATTACGTGTTTAATTTTTCCGCGATTTTTGAGGGTGTCACAGTTGGTATCAGAGCTTATTTGCTCCCAACGCACGTTTGTGCACCCTACTATAAATAACTTGACATTGAAATAATAAACTTGAGAGATGGGTAGGATGGGTAGATTTAGGACTTTATGTTGTAGTCTCTTTGTGATTGCTATTTGTTAAGTAAGTCTTTGTTAAGTAAGCCAATGTCTTCTTTTGTAAGATGGCTCCTCCAAGAAAAGCTGTAGATAATGCAATCCTACAAGCTCTTACTCAGATTCTTCAGAATCAACAAAACCAACATGTTCCTGCTCCTCTTCCTACTCCGCCTCCAGAAGGTGCCCCTGGCACTTATACTTGGGTGGCAAATCAATTAACTCGAAACAATACTAAGACGTATGGTGGTGAAGTAGATCCGGTGGCACTCACTGAATGGTTTCGTGAACTGGAGAAGAGTTTCGCCTTGTATGAAGTTCGTGAAGGTGACAAGGTGAAATTGGCTTCTCATTTCCTTGTGAAAGAAGCGGATAGATGGTGGTCTATGACTGGTCCTACTTCTATTCTTGAAGCTGGCTTCGGTTGGGATCGCTTTAAGGATCTAGTTGAGACTAGGTTCTATCCAAAAGAGCTGAAACAACAAAGGCTTAAAGAGTTCATGGAATTGAAGCAAGGAAATCTTTCTGTTCAAGCCTTTACCGATAAATTCAATGAACTTTCTCACTATGCCACTAGACTTGTCAAAAATGAAGATGAAAAAGTTTTCTTTTATCGTGAAAAGCTTACTCCAAAGCTTAAGAGTATGATTCTTAGAGATTCTACATCCTTTGTCTCGATCTACGATGATGCCTTATGGGCCGAGAGCTCTCTTAAAGCTATTGATGAAGAGGCTCGTGCTTCTAGTACATCTCTTGGCAAGAGGCCATTCTATCCTACTCCTAGGCCGTACGTTGTTCCTTCTAGGCCTTATGTTGCTTCTTCCATTCCCTCTTATCCTAATAAGAGAAGGTTTATTCCGAGTGGTCAAGCAAATCAAGGTGCTCGTAATCTATCTCCTAGCAACAACAAAGGACTGAAGGATCGTGTGTGCTACCAGTGTAAGAAGCCAACACATCCCGGAGTTGGTTGTTTTGATAGGGATAGGCCTATTATATGTTTCTTCTGCAACAGGCCTGGACACAAGGCTAATGTATGTCCTGCGAAGAAGACTGCTGTTGCTACTACACCTGCTACTTCTGAGAGACCGAGAGGTTGTATTTTCTTGATGAGCCGTGCTGAGGCTGAGGCACACCCAGATATAGTCACTGGTACTTTCTTAATATTTAAAGTTCCTTGTTTAGTTTTATTCGATACAGGTGCTTCTTTGTCATTCATATCGATGAAACTCTCCGATAAATTACCTCTTGAATCTTCGCTTGGTGAAAGCACGGATATATCTTTACCTTCCGGTGACATCTTTTCCTGTTCTAATATCTATTCCAATGTTCCTATATCAATATCGGGATCTATTTTTCCGGCTAATCTCTTTCGATTCCCACTTAAAGAATTTGATGTTATTCTGGGCATGGATTGGTTATTTACTTATCATGCTCGATTCGAATGCCGAGATCAAAAGATTATTCTTAAAAGTCCTTTGGGTACTCGTGTATCTTATCAAGGAGTTAGAAAGCAAGCTAGTGTGAAGTTAATCTCAGCTATGAAAATGATGAATGTTTTGAAGAAGGGTCATCAAGCGTTTCTATGCGTAGTGACTACTTCTGATTCTTCTCTTCCTCCTTTGAAGGATGCTCCTATTGTTTGTGAATATCCAGATATTTTTCCCGATGAATTACCCGGAATTCCTCCTGAAAAAGATGTTGAATTTTCCATTGATCTAGTTCCTGGAACTGGACCAATTGCTAAAGCTCCTTATCGTATGGCTCCTTCCGAATTGAAAGAGTTGAGAATCCAACTTGATGACTTGATTGAGAAAGACTTTATTAGGCCTAGTGCTTCTCCTTGGGGTTCTCCCATTCTCTTTGTGAAGAAAAAGGATGGTTCTATGCGACTTTGTATCGATTATCGTGAACTTAATCGTGTGACAGTCAAGAACAAATATCCTCTTCCACGAATTGCTGATGTCTTTGACCAATTACGTGGTGCTTCTACTTTTTCCAATATTGATCTTAGATCGGGTTATCATCAAATTCCAGTTCGTGAATCCGATATTCCTAAGACTGCTTTCAGCACGAGATATGGACATTTCGAATTTAAAGTGATGCCTTTCGGATTGACTAATGCTCCTGCTATCTTCATGGATCAAATGAATCGTACCTTTAGTGGGTACCTCGATAAGTGTGTTGTGGTATTCATTGATGATATCTTAATTTTCTCAAAGAATGATGAAGATCATGTCAAAGATCTCCGTATCATTTTAGACATTCTTCGTCGTCAAAAGTGGTTTGCTAAGTTCTCTAAATGTGAATTTTGGTTGCATCAAGTAGCTTTTCTTGGACATGTCATATCCAAAGATGGTATTATGGTAGATCCTGCCAAAATTGAAGCCGTTGTTGATTGGAAGAGTCCGAAAAATGTGACTGAGATTCGAAGTTTCCTTGGTTTGGCGGGTTATTACCGTCGATTTGTGAAAGATTTTTCTAAGATAGCTAGACCGATGACTCAATTGTTGAAGAAGGAGTCTAAGTTTGTGTGGACCGATGAATGTGAGAATGCTTTCCTGGAATTGAAAACTAGGTTGACTACTGCTCCAGTGTTGACCTTACCTGAGGATGGTGTGGACTATGATGTTTATTGTGATGCTTCAAAATATGGTCTAGGTTGTGTCTTAATGCAAAATCGAAAGGTTATTGCTTATGCCTCTCGACAGCTGAGAGTTCACGAGGTGAATTATCCGACTCATGATCTTGAGTTAGCTGCGGTGGTGCATGCCTTGAAGACATGGAGACATTACCTTATTGGAGTTCATTGCCGAATTTATACCGACCATAAAAGCTTGAAATGTATTTTTACCCAGAAAGAGTTGAATATGAGGCAAAGAAGATGGCTAGAGTTAGTGAATGATTATGATGCTGAATTAATTTATCATGAAGGGAAAGCAAATGTGGTGGCCGATGCTTTGAGTAGAAAGACTTGTCACTCTTTGAACACTATCCGTGAATTACCTCATGAATTTATCGTAGAATTTCAAAAGTTAGGGATAAGCCTGGTTGAGAAGGGCTTTGATCATCTTAGTGCCTTGAGTGCAGAACCTGACTTTTACCGTGAGATCCGTACTTGCCTACCTGAAGATGCTACTTTCAAATCCATTCAAGCAAAAATTCAGCTTGGGCAAGCTAAGGATTGTGTGGTGGATAGTGATGGATATCTTCGTTACCATGGTAGGATGTATGTTCCGAATGTAGCTGAGTTGAGAAAGAGGATCCTTGTTGAGGCTCACCTTTCTCCTTATTCTATTCATCCTGGTGGTGACAAGATGTATAAAGACTTGAGATTACAATTTTGGTGGCCTAGAATGAAGATTGATGTCCTAGATTATGTTAGCAAATGTCTTACCTGCCAGAAAGTGAAAATTGAGCATCAGAAACCCGGAGGTTTGCTACAACCTTTGGATGTTCCTCTTTGGAAATGGGAGTCCATTGCCATGGACTTTGTGATGGCTTTACCTAGAACTACTGGTGGAAAGGATGCTGTTTGGGTAGTTGTAGATCGACTGACCAAATGTGCTAGATTTATACCGATCAAGGAAACATGGAATTTAAATGTTCTAGCTGGTGCCTATGTGAAAGAGATAGTACGCTACCATGGAGTTCCTAAAGATATAGTTTCAGACCGAGACCCTAGATTCTGTTCTCGTTTCTGGACTGCTTTACAAGAAGCCATGGGTAGTAAGCTACTAATGAGTACAACTTTTCATGCCGCTACAGACGGACAGACTGAGAGGACTATCCAGACATTAGAGGATCTTCTCCGAGCTTGTGCCTTAGATTTTCATACTTCTTGGGAGAAATGTTTACCTCTTGTTGAATTCTCCTACAACAATAGCTATCAAGCCTCTATTAAAATGTCACCTTATGAAGCTTTGTATGGTAGGAAGTGTCGTACTCCTGTCTGTTGGGATCAAGTCCAAAATGCTCATGTGTTAGGACCCGATTTGGTGACTGAGACCGTCAATCAGGTTCAGATCATTAGAGAGCGCATGAAATCCGCTCAAGACCGACAGAAATCTTATGCCGATATCCGTCGTCGACCACTTGCCTTTGAAGTTGATGATCGAGTATTCCTCAAGGTATCACCTATGAAAGGGGTGAAACGGTTTGGTGTAAAAGGGAAGCTAAGTCCCAAATATATTGGTCCATTCCGTGTGCTTGAAAAGATTGGTTCCGTTGCTTACCGTTTGGAGTTGCCTCCGAATTTGAGCAAGGTTCATAATGTCTTCCATGTATCTCAGTTAAGGAAGTACATTAGTGATCCGAGCCATGTCATTCAAGAGGAAATTCTAGATTTAGAGCCTAGCTTGACTTTGGAAGAAAGGCCAATCCGGATCCTCGAAAGAGCAAACAAGCAACTTAGGAGCAAAGTTGTGCCCCTAGTTCGTGTCCTCTGGCGTTGTGGAAATGTCGAAGAAGAAACTTGGGAGCCTGAATCTTCTATGTTAGCTAAATATCCCGAACTCTTCTCGTGAGGTTATTCCTTTTTCTTACGTATTCTCCGCGTTAATAGTCCTTGCTTAGTGTTTAGAAACCGTAGTTAGAATTTAGTTATAGCTAGTGGAGTTATTACCCTTATTATAAAAATTTTAAACTAAAGGTGTTGAAAATATTTTAATGTTTTTCACTGGTTTTAACGTCAATGGGTGTTAAAGCTTGTTATTGGAGACGTCCGATAATTAGTTTGCTCATTCGTTGGTGTAAAAGTGTATTTTTATGTCCTTGAATTGGAATATTGATGTTCTTGAGTGATCGACAAGAGTATCTCCGTTCCATTAAAGGACACTTATATTTTCATACGTTCATATCTTGAAAATTTTATTTATTTGATTTTAAAAGATAGACTTATATATATACAATGATTCTTTCTTCTAAGTTTCGGGGACGAAACTTTTTAAAAGGAGGGATGATTGTAACACCCCGTAAATTTGGACCGTTATTATATTTTAAAAATAATATTTTAAATCAACTTTAATTTAATATTAATTTAATTGAAATAATAATAATTCGACAAAATATAATTTTATTTTATTTTGAAGTAATATAATTATTTTTGATAGTTTGGAAATGTTTAAAAGTAATTTAAACTATATTTAAACCTTTTTCTTTAATAAAAGAGTATTTCAAAGAAAAGTCGTAAAAATGGGATTTTCCATTTCTTACGGTCGTTGGGTAAATGAGTTAGGATATTAGGCATAGGAGTACTTAAAATTCTAGTAAACTTGTGTTTAAAAACTTTAGCGTTGTCGGAAATCGCGTTTGACGAATAATTCGAATTCCCGTCAAATCGAACCAAAACCGAGTAAAAAAAAATAGACCCAATACCCCATGACCCTTATGGCAGCCAGCCAGCCTTCCCCTCTCCCTTAGGTTCCATTTTCATTTTCCCCAATTTGTTCTACCAACATCAAAAATCAACAAAAAAATCAAATAAACTTACAATCGTAATTTCAGCATAACTTCTTCGTTTCTAGTCCGATTTTCGCAAACTTTATATATTCGGAATCCTCTATTCAAGATCTACATCCTAGTATGTTTTAATTCCAGGTTTCCTAATTTCGATTTAAGCTTATTTTTGGGTATAATTTCGGTTTATGTGATAATTGTTGTGTTTTTGTTGTTTTAAATAGGTGAAGATCATGAAGACGACTTAGGAGACTCATATATAGTAGAGGACGAAGGGTAGTCGCGGTTTTTAGGGTTTTCTCAAGGGTTACTTTCGTTTTTCTAGCTTAAGGTAACTATTCCGAGTTACTCGACGATATAATGTCACAGTTGTTATGTGTTGGATGTTATTTGAGTAGTAATATGTTAAGTTTTATATCACATGAATTATCATTGTTAAAGTTTATTAATTTTGTAGTTTATCTCATATGTTTGATTGTGAAATGAATTGGTAATGGTTGTATGTTGCTTGTGACGATATTGGGATGATATTGGAACGATTTGGATGAAAGAAAAGAGGGAGTAAAGGGGACTGACCTGGCAGGCCGTGAGTGCTGCCAGGCAGGTCGTGTATGTGGTGTGTTTATGCCTTGTGTGTGGCGTGTGTGTGGCCGGGTTTGGCCGTTGTTCGGGTTGTGTGTTTGAGCCTTTGTTTGATGCTTTGTGTTTGTGATTTGTACAATTGAACATGTTGATATTTTGGTGTATTAGTAATTTTTATTATTATGAGAAATTGTTGGAAATGGGTTAGCTTATAAGTTGGAATAATTTTTCCTTATGTTTATAATTTTCACATGAATTGTATTATGTTGAATTGTGTGATTTGAGTCAAAATGAGTCAAGACTCTGAGCTGGGACAATATGACCGAATGAGTTTGGTCAAATTAGGTTTAAACCGGTCAGCCCTGATATGACCAATGACCCGTCGCGGGACTTGGGTCGGGGATTTTTGTTTGGGGTAAGTTTGGATGACTTTGGTTGATAATGAATATTATAAAATGATGCTTAAATATTTATAATTTATATATTGGAAATTAGATGCCTTGGCCATGTTGTTTTGTAATGTTGTATTATCATTTGATTATACTCGTGTGTAGCCTTCCATAAGCGAGGTTGTGATCATTTGTGTGTACAAGTTTGGACTTTTTGCCCTTCTTATTGTTAAGTTGGCTAAAGTATTCACTTGGGACGAGGTCCTAAGTAAATATCTTCGGTCATTGTCATAGATAGGTCATTATAGTCTTTGACGAGTGTATGTTCACGGCTTAATAGCCTTTGTGTTCCCGGCTTGGTGGGTTTATATCCAAGCTGGGGCATGACTTTTCTGCCTATTTTGTGAGTGGATGGTCAGCTTAAGTACTAGCCAACCCTTTGGTGGACTCCTTAGGGTACTCATGTGGTTTTATCATGAGTCTTGGGTGCGGTGGTTTTATCCGCATTTCTCTAGGTCTGCGCAGTCTAGGATTAGGGTTGAGTTGTATCTTGGCCATGTTTTAAATGTAACCTCTGAGCTAAAATACTAGCTTCCCTACCTCGTGGTATAGACTCGAGTTACAAAGTGACTATTGACTGTACTAGGAACTTATGCCTGTCTCTAGATATATTGCCCTTTCTTGTTTGATGATTCTATGAAACATAGAAGGTGAGATGCAAGCCGGCTATGGTTGATAGAGTTTGGATTCCCGTATGATATGTGACTCACATGATAGTGTAGCTTGAGTTGGTCTAGTATTCACATACTAGGACTATATGTTATTTATATTGAATTTCACATGAAAAGCTTGATGGTTTAGCCTTTAAATGGGCTATGTATTATATTTGCTCATATTTATATGCTTTCATGTTGTATTAACATGACATTTCATGGCTGGGAGAACTCGGAGTTACTCCCCACTGACTGTGGCTTTCGTGTTTGTATAAAATGCGATTGACAGGTAGGTGATGCTTATATGGGGTACACGGACGAGCTAGCGAGCAAAGTAACCTTGGAACTTAGATTGGTTCCCATTTTGTAGTGACATGTATGTCACACTTTTAGAGACATATGTCTCCCTCTGTACATTTGTTTTGTATCATTTTGTTCTCCGCTATTTATAGCGATGGTTATGTAAATAAGTTTGTTTAGACCTTGCATGTTTTGACACCTTCTATTAGGATATCTTTATAACAGGTTCAGGTTTTAAAAATTACAGGTTTTTACTCAAATGAACCTATTACAAACATATCCATGCAGTTTTTATTTAGAAATTACGTGTTTAATTTTTCCGCGATTTTTGAGGGTGTCACAGGCACGTTATTTCCATGGGAATTAAACGTGTTCCTGAGTTGTATTAGTTGTTTTATATGGATTAGACACCTGTATATTTTTCATCCAACTATCTATGAAATCATCGTTTTGTATTATATTTTATTTTTCATGTGGGTTGTACTGACAACATTGAACACCACAAAGTGAACTGAATTACATTATATTTTGTTTTGGTCCGTAATCGCCTACATGAGCTGATAACTCTGACAATTATTCTGTGAAGTCGATTGATGGTGGGTTCAACGAGCCATAAGTCAAACAGTTGACTGATCGATCACAGATGCGGGTTATAATGATAATGCGCAGGACATTTTGTGACAACGTTATGGAGTCCTAAATGTTTCAGAATATTAGGTGCCAGGTTGTGGATAGGACGTCCATAGTGTTCCTTGAGTCGATTCTTTTGACTATCGACTGTCTCTTGAGATAAAGGCAGTTTTTGGGTTATTTTGGTTTCTTTCTCATGGTCGACCGTAACAGGAGGCTAAGTAGATTTTCACTGGGTCATTTCATACTGCGCTTGTATCTGCAAGTTTCGAGTTGAAGAAAATATCCAACCTTTATCAGGATATGATATTTCTCAGGGCCACTCGAGGAGCTGTAACTGAAATGCATGGCCCTGCTCGAATAAAGATTCGTTTATCAGTTAAGTTACTCTCTAGTCGGGGAAACCACTCTTGATACTGATCACTTGTAAACTACGACCTTTGTGAATACGGACTTTGCAAATTGGTTTACATTGAGTGGGAGAAATTTCTTATGGATATGAGAATCGGTTATCGCACATACACTTGTACGGACAAGTGGGAGATTGTTGGAGCCAGTGTCCTCCACAGTTAGTGCAATAACATAAATAAATCTCTATAGGTTCACAGGGTATACTTTGTATTGTAATCAGTTGATTAACGTTTATCGATAACGGTTGGCTTGCTAGATAAGTTTGACGTTATTGTCATACAGATGGCGGTGATCAACTGGTCCCTAAAAGTCACACCTAAAGGATGTGATAGAGAGATGTGATTATTTGAGAAAATAATCATATTGATGCCTTATTAAATGACTAAAAGGTTAGTCGGTGTTTTTGACTAAAAGGTTAGTCAATGTGATGATGATATAATTATTTAATAACGATTAAATAATGTTAGCTAAGACGAATTAACTGTAATTCGTAATTAAATATAAAATTTTATATTTAGTTGTAGTATATAATGTGAGCTTAAACGAATTAAAATGTTAATTCGTAATTAAACATAAACCGTTATATTTAATTAGCAGGATTATAAATATACCGATATTTATAATTGAAGTATATATTATACGATTGTCATAATAATTGTTATGTTAATCTATCCACTGCAAAATGTTGTAATGGACCTTATTAATGTATGACAACATATTAGACAAATATAATATGTATAACATTATATTAAATGGAAGCTAATATAACCGAAAAAGAGTCCAGATTACTCTGAGGAATTTCGGTCAAAATGGTAACAAAATAAGAGAAAAATATCCCTTATTTTTCCTATTTGGTGCCGTGTGAGAAGGAGTATATGGGAAGAGTTTTACTCATTCTAACTCTAAAAATTTTATTATCATCAATTCACATCACAAGAGAAAAGATACAAACTCTTTTTCTCTCGAATTTTCTAGCAAATACAAGGGCATTTCTCGATCAATCTTCGGTGAGACGATTAGGAGGATATCTGCTTTGATATCTGTTCTTAGGCCTTTTGCTAGGACCAAAGGTTCAATTCATTTTCTCTATATTTTATATCGTTTTCATATTTATGACTCGCAATTCATATTCTATAATTTTGTTATAATCCTAAATTTAAAGGGGAAGTAAACTGTTATTTCCCACATATACCATCTGAATTCGCTATTAATTATTCTTGGTTCTATTGCTTATCTAATTTCTAGCTAGTCAACTCAACCATTTAATAAACCCACTTATTAGTTATATTTCTACGTTGTAGTGCACTCGAATTACTATGCTTTCTCTGTGGATCGACCCTTATTCCCCTATACTATTATTTTAGATTAAAGGTCATAAGTGTATAAATATTATCTTTGGGAGCATACGACTTCGGCTCAGCAAATTTTGGCACTGCTGCCGGGGAGGACAATTTTTAATTTGTGTGTTCTTTAGTGTAGACTACTTTTTATTTGTTGTTTGTTTTTAGTTTAGATTTCTAGTTTATTTTTTACCTTTATGCATAATACTCGTGTAACTAACTTACCACTAGAGCCGTACAACTCAGAGATTGAGCGAAGACTTTTCAGGTTGAGGCACATTCGTGATAGTTCATTGGTTGTATTTGAGCACGCCGAGTCTGAGAGTGACAAATATTTTGAGACCGAATCTGAGGACGAAAGTGATCAAATGGCTGGAGAAATGCGTACCCTGAGGGAGCTTACTGCTTCTAACCTTACTGTCCATCCACTATGCATCACATTCCCTTCTCTAGATGATGGTGTTACGTTCGAGTTGAAGTCGGGATTGATACATCATCTACCACAATTTAATGGGACAAGTATTGGGGATCCGAACAAGCATCTTTTGGATTTTCAGACAGTTTGTACGGGCATGAAACCCACTAGTGTCGCTGATGAGCAAATTCAGCTGCGATCTTTTCCCTTCTCCTTGAAGGGGAACGCAAAGGATTTGTTATATTCTCTTCCACCTGGAAGTATCACTACTTGGGTGGAGATGAAGAAGGCATTCTTAGAGAAATACTTTCCCCCATCGCGCACTTAGAGAGGGGCATTAGTAATGCCGAGCAAAATGAGGGTGAGACGATGTATGATTTCTTTGAGAGGTTCAAGCAACTCTGCGCTAGTTGTCCTTATCATGGTTATTCGGATAAAGATTTGATTTAGAATTTCTGTGGCGGACTCGTCGAAGAGGATAACTGCATGATACATTCTGCTTGTGGAGGGAATATTTTTGAATAAAAATTCATCTCAAGCTTGGGGAACAATTTTACAGTTAGCTGACAGTTCCGGACAATATAAGAGGAAACCCGCTAGAAGAGGGGTAAGTGTTATAGGTGTCAGTCCTGGTTTAGAGGAAAACGTAGATAAAATTGCTTCTACCCTTCGTGATATGTTGTCTAGGGGACAAATGGTAAGTGTTTGTGGGCTATGCTCTATTGAGGGTCATCCTAGCGATTTATGTCCTTACTTGCAAGAAAGTGGACCTGAAGAGGTGAATGGTGTTTGGGAAAGTGCTCGAACTTATAAGAAAGGGGATCCTCACTCCAAGACTTACAATGAAGGATGAAAATGTCAC
Organism: Heliosperma pusillum; assembly: GCA_022085475.1. Classification (NCBI taxonomy): domain Eukaryota; kingdom Viridiplantae; phylum Streptophyta; class Magnoliopsida; order Caryophyllales; family Caryophyllaceae; genus Heliosperma; species Heliosperma pusillum. The sequence continues at coordinate 11,911 of JAIUZE010066764.1, forward strand.
CCCAACTTTTGTTAGGGAAATTCTCAAACTGGTCCATCATCTGGTGCTCATAGAGTTCAGTTTATTCCACGACCTCAAGGACAACAATTTTCACAACAATTTTCACAACAAACATCACAACAAGCACCATCTAGCTTTTCAATGTCTACAGAAGACATGATTCGGGCTCTTACTCTAAGTGTTACTGAAGATCGGGCATAAAATAAGCAGAATTTCAAGAATCTTGAGAATCAGGTGAGTTAGTTGGCCACAGTTGTGGGTCATTTGGAACCTCAACAGTCGGGTGCTCCACCATCTCAAACGGTAGAGAATCAGAAGAAGAATGTGAGCGCGGTTTCCTTAAGGAATGGAAGGCAATTGAAAGAAGTAAATAAGCCTAAAGCCAAATCCAAAGGAATTGCCATTCAAGAGGAGGAGGAGATTGTGGTAGATGATGGTAGCTCGCAAGTTCGTCAAGATGATGATGTAGAGCCTAGCACGATTATCAAAGAGTCACCGGTCAAAAGCCATGAGCCTACACCACCTTTTCCTGAAGCATTGAAAGACACTCACATGAAGGAGCAAGACAACGACGTTTACGAAACCTTTTGTAAATATGAGGTAAACATTCCCCTACTTGATTGGCTTAAGAGTGTCCCTAGATATGCAAAGTTTTTAGAAGTACTTTTTACCATCAAGAGAAATAATATACTTAAGGGAGTAAAAAAGGTGAAGGTGAGTGAACATATCTCGGCAATTTTTAAACAAAATTTTCCAACTAAATTCGGAGATCCGGGAATGTTCACTATACCTTGTACCATTGGAGACACCAAATTTCATAAAGCTATGTTAGATTTGGGTGCCTCGATTAATGTAATCCCCCACTCTATTTATGAGTCATTAAAACTTGGACCGATAAGTAAAATAAATGTTATCATCCAATTAGATGATCGGTCCAATTTCATAAATGGTTTATAAGTTGCTTTTCCCTGCGGAATTTTATTTACTAGATATGGAGCACGATAGACATGATCGCCCTATACTGTTAGGGAGACCATTTTTGAACACTGCAAAAACTAAGATTGATGTTTTTAGCGGTTCTCTTACTATTGATGCTATGAAATTCCCCACTGATGACCATTCTAAATGTCTTATTGTTGTGTTTGAGCCTTTAGTGCAGGATATCTTTGATCTGGACAAACTAGATGAATTCCAGTTTGTGATTGAGCAGGGTATAGTAGAGGATAATTTTGATATTTTGTTGGCTACTAACTTGCAGGAAATATCTATTGAGTTGACTTGGGTGTCATTCATGCACACGGAACCAACTCCTTTACAGCTAACTGTGCCTAGTGAAACATTGCTACCATCTATTTTGTAGGCTCCTGCTGTAGAGTTGAAACCACTTCCAAATCATTTGTAGTACGTGTTCCTTGGTGAGAGAGATACATTGCCTGCAATTATCTCTAGTAAGCTTACCATGGAACAAGAAGAGAGGGTGGTGGAGGTGTTGAAGGAGCACAAACAAGCTATTGGATGGACTATTGCCGACATCATTGGCATAAGTCCATCGACATGTGTGCATCGGATTCTGCTGGAGGGTGAGGCAAAACCGGTAAGGCAACCACAGAGGAGGTTGAACCCTCCCATAATGGAGGTTGTGAAGAAAGAGTTACTAAAGCTACTCCAAGTAGGGATGATTTATCCCATCTCTGATAGCAAGTGGGTTATCCCTACTCAGGTTGTGCCTAAGAAAAGTGGTGTTACTGTAGTAGAGAATAAGGATAGGGATTTAGTACCTACTAGGATCGAGAATGGATGGAGGGTGTGCATATATTACCGTAGGCTGAACACGGTAACCAGAAAAGACCATTTTCCCCTTCCTTTCATTGATCAGATGCTAGAGCGACTCGCTTGAAAAGCATACTATTGTTTTTTGGATGGATATTCAGGCTACTTTTAGATAGCCATTGCTCCGGAGGATCAGGAAAAGACTACTTTTACATGCCCTTTTGGCAGATTCGTGTATCGACGCATGCCATTTGGGTTATGTAATGCACCCGCAACATTTCAGCGCTGCATGATTAGTATTTTCTCTGAGTATGTGGAGAACTTTCTTGAGGTGTTTATGGATTATTTTACTGTGCATGATGACTCTTTTGATGCATGTTTAAATCATTAATCACCTGTGTTGAAGCGTTGTATTAAGACTAACCTTGTACTTAATTCTGAAAAATGTCACGTTATGGTTGAACAAGGTATATTGGGACATGTTGTTTCGGGTATGGGGTAGAGGTAGATAAAGCGAAAATTGACACTATTAAGAGTTTACCTTATCCTAGTAATGTGCACGAGGTTCGTTCCTTTCTTGGACATACAGGTTTCTATAGAATATTCATGAAGGACTTTTCAAAGATTGCACAACCATAGTGCAAATTGTTGCAAAAAGTGATGGACTTTGTGATGAATAAATTTTGTAAGACAGCATTTAATGAGCTAAAAACCCATTTACAACCGCACCTATAATTCAGACCCCAAATTGGTCTCTCCTTTTTGAGATCATGTGTGATGCGAGCGACTATGCTCTTGGAGCGGTCTTGGGTCAGAAGAATGGGACAGCTTCCCATGTTATTCATTATGCTTCTATGACCCTTAATGACTACTGAGAAAGAGATGTTGTCAGTTGTTTTTGCTTTAGAAAAATTTTGTTCTTACTTACTTGGTTCTAAAGTTGTTATTTATATAGATCGTGTTGCACTTCGTTACTTGATGACGAAGAAGGAAGCCAAGCAGAGGTTAATCCGTATGATTCTCCTCATGAGTGAGTTTGATATTGAGGTGAAGGACAAGGAAGGCGCAGAGAACGTGGTCGCAGATCACTTAAGGCGGTTGGTAAGGGATCATGACCATGATCAAGGTTTAGAGGTCGTAAAGGGAGTCTTTCCTGATGAAAGCTTATTTTATTTACGTACTATAGAACCTTGGTATGCTAATATTGTTAATTATTTGGTCTCTAACAAATTTCCCTCTTGGTTCTCTTAAGCTTAGAAGGATAAGATTCGCAATGATGTGAAATATTATGTGTGGGATGACCCATACTTGTGGAAGCATTGCTCTGATCAGATTATTAGACGGTGCATTTCCGAGATTGAGATGACTTCTATTCTCACCTTTTGTCATTCCGATGCATGTGGAGGGCACTTAGGGTCCAAGAGAATAGCAAAGAAGGTGCTCAATTGTGGTTTCTTCTGGCCACACTTATTTCGAGATGCTCACGAGTTTTGTAAGTCTTGTGATAATTGTCAAAGAGTGGGGAATATATCCCAAAGTAATGAAATGCCACAAACTCCCATAATATATTGTAAAATATTCGATGTATGGGGGATTGATTTCATGAGACCGTTCCCTAACTCTTATGGATTTATTTACATATTACTTGATATTGATTATGTATCAAAGTGGATAGAAGCGATACCCACTAAGACTGATGATTCTAAAGTGGTTGCAGATTTTATAAAATCATTCATCTTTGTTAGATTTGGATTTCCAAGAGCTATAATTAGTGACCATGGGCATACTTTTCCAATCGCACAGTCGGTGCTTTACTGAAGAAGTACCATGTTACTCACAAAGTGTCAACCGCGTACCATCCGCAGACTAATGGGCAGGCAGAGGTGTCCAATAGAGAGGTGAAATCTATTTTAGAAAAGACGGTTAACCCCAATAGGAAGGATTGGAGTCAACGATTAGAGGACGCGTTGTTGGCATACCGCACCGCATATAAGACACCCATAGGTACGTCTCCGTACCGGTTATTGTTTGGGAAACTGTGCCATTTGCCACTAGAGCTAGAGCATCGAGCCTATTGGGCGGTGAAGAGCTTCAATAGAAGCCTAGTAGGAGCAGGTGAGAGTAGAAAATTGGAGTTATAAGTGCTTGAAGTAATTCGGAATGACTCGTATGAGAACGCGTCTATTTACAAGGAAAAGACGCGATTATTGCATGACAAGATGATATCTAGAAAAGATTTCACCGTTGGTCAAACAATACTTTTATTTCAATCTCGTCTTAAGCTTTTTTCATGTAAGTTAAGGTCGCGTTAGGTAGGACCGTATGAAGTTAAGGATGTCGCTTATGATGGATCGGAGCTATTGAGATACGTAGTTTGGCTACTAATAAGGTTTTGAAAGTGAATGGTCAACGATTAAAGCCGTACTACGAGGGTTTACAAGTTGAGACGGTGGAGAATTTGACTCTCCACCAGCCTATTTATGAAGATTAAACCTCACCGCTACGTCGAGCGAACGACTATAACCAAAAGCGCTTGCGGGAGGCAACCCGACTTTTAATTTGTTTATTAGTCTTTAATTCAAGTTCTTTTTTTTGTTCATTAATTTTTTTTTTTATTTTATACTAACTAATTTTAATTGTCATGTCGGAATCGCTACCATTCCCTTTTGAGAGTCGAGAGTCTTAGTTACCGTACCAAAGTCGATATTTGTGAGAGCTTTCGCGAGGGAGGGGTGAGTTTGAAAAAAACAAAAGGGGGAGACATTCACGTTTTTTGGCCAAGCCGCGCGCCCAAACACAGGCGACTAGCCGCTTGCTAGCCTCCCCCACCTGATCTGCCTGGGCGGCTCTCCAACCCCCTGGGCGACTCTCCCATTGCAAGCCCAAACCTAGGCTGTTATTCCAGTCACTAGCCTACCCCTTTAAACTCTAATCTCACCTCCCCTTTCCTTCCCTTCCCTTCCTTCTTGTTCCAAGACACACCAACACACACATATAAAAAAACCAAAAAGAAAGAGTGAGTAGCGACGAAGCTACCACGCAGCAGCATCGACGCCACCAGCACAGCCGCACCACCATACGGACCATCGTAATGCTTCTGAACTTTTTATGGGTCGGAGTTTTGGCTTCAAATTACTTGGAATTGACATAACTCCCGCCCCTTTACAACAAAAAAATTGATAGTTGGTGAGTTCGTCTCGTTAATTCAACATTAATTTATATTAGGATTAGTTTGAATTAGTTTCATTACTAAACCTTGCTTTAGTTTTTTAAAGTAGTTGTTGTTAGTATGCAACTTTGTGTGGTTACTTTGTTGGAATAAATTGAAGTTGGGAGATTTGTTGGTGTTTATTGTGTGCCTTTGGGTGTCATTACTAATAGATTGATACATTGTGGGTTGTTGTTGAGATTGGAAGAGTTGAAAATTTGCATATTTGAGGAGGTGCTTTGTAGTGCCTAGAAGGTGTTTGTTGATTTGTCTATGAGAAATATTGCTTAATTCATTTGGTCATGGCTAGAGAAAAGAAGGGGAAGGCTCTTGCTTCAATCTCTACGACTAAGAATCGAAAAGCACCTTCATCTCGTACCTCTACTAAGGTGGTATAACCGTCCAGCTTTACGAGAAAGGTAGCTCTTACTAGTGCCGAGTTGACAAGGTTTAAGAAATTTGAGCAAGGACTAGTCATCCCAACTAATTTTTTTGGGGCTTCTACTCTGAAAGACTTAGGTATGTTTGATATTGTGGAAAAGCTCATGGTTAAGGGGGTGCGTGGACCATTATTGGAGGTGTGTTGGCCTACTTATGCAGCCTACACATTAGAGTTTTTGGCTAGTTTGGATAAAGTTGTTGATGAGGATAAAGAGATGACGGGTATTAAATTCAAACTTGGAGGTGAGGCATGAGAACTTAATTTGGATGGTTTGCGTTCGGCTCTTCGCATTGGGCTTCGTCCCGATGGGAAATTCTCTTTGCTTGGTGAGGCACAATATGAACCCTTTTAGGCCGACATCACTGGCCGGGAGAAGAGGTCGGGACACTTGAGTAACTTTATTACACACCCATGTCTTCGGTTACTCCACCGGGTTCTTTCTATGACATTTTTAGGGTATGGAGGATCAACCAAGATATACATGGTCGAGTTGATCTACCTTTGGGCGATGCTACCCGAGGGTAAAGGTATCCCAGATTGGGCTACTTTGTTCGTTGACACTTGTCTTGCTCATCGGGAGGCTTCATCACGGATGAGCAGCCGCAGGTCATCGGCGATTATGGCTTTACTTTGGATTGCCATCGTGGAGCTCATGTAATTATTATCAAATCTCGGAGACCCAAGCGCGACCAATGGCGTTATGGTTCGGACCAGCTATCGTAATTAAGACTCCCTCGCCCTGTGGGGGATCTCCTTCCTTTTCGTCCGAGAGCGAGCAATTTTTACATAGGTCGGGATGTTTCTTTCAAAAACAGTTAGTCTAGGTCGGAGGATGAAGTAGATAAGAATGTGGCTATGATTGAGGGCAGAGAGAGTCCGGCTACTGAGGCTACTGAGGTTGCGCACCAGTGAACTGAGTCGGCGCGGGCACTAACTCCTTTTGAGGGAGGTGGATGAGGCAGTTTCTCGCGTTCGTGTACTACGGTGAACACTTGGAGCGACAGTGTTGACCCTACTTTGGGTGAGTTCGGTATTCAGTTAGAGAGACTGGCGGATAAGTTGGAGGGCCATGACAATATGATGGAGGAGATTGATCATCATCTTTTGGAGTCCTTGGCTTACCTGCGTTTTTTATATCGATTTTACTCTACTCGTCATCCCAGAGAGATTTCACCTTTACCACAAGACTTGTTGGATGGGTTGCATGCTCGAGATGAGGCACGAAGAGCTAAGAGAGAGGCACGTGCTCGTTCCCCGTGATCGTGCGGGTCCTTCAATTTTCACTGATAGTTTATGGTATGATTTTCTTTCTCACTTTCATTTTTTTTAGTGTCCTAAGAAACATTAGGGACAATGTTTTTCTCAAGTGTGGGGAAGGAGATCTATCCTTTGTAATATATGTGGGCTTTTATTATAGTTTGTGTGTTCCGTACTTTTATTCGTTATTTTTATTTAAAAAAAGGAAAAATACGAAAATTAAAAAAAAAAAAAAAAAGCAAGACATCCCGGCTATGTGAAAACCCGAAAGGCCGCCTAGGAAACATTGGGTATGTAGCCGAGGACGGAGTGAAAACCCGAAAGGGCAATTCGGGTAAAATGAATAAAGGAGTTGTGTGCCACGAGGGTAGGTGAGCTAAAAAGCTAGACTGAAAACCCGTAAGGGCGGGCGCTCTAGGAAACATGAGGGACCCTAGGAAAAAACAATTGATTTACTACTTCCAATTCATTTCGGCGAGGCGACATAAGTGGGAAACAAAAAGGTAGTAGGGTAGGACTAGCAGTGCCAGAAGGGAGTTCTAGTATTAGAAATGCATGTGATTTAGCTACAAGTTTTGTTTGGATGATTGTTGATGTGGATGTTTGTGTTTATGGTGCTTGTGTTGTGGTCACGAGCTCGAATGTGTTGATGTTTCACTTTTATTAACGTGAACTTGTGCTAGCACTTTTTTGTGAGGGATAATATAAAGAGGGAGAGTGAGGGGAGTATGATATGGTTGGTGATGGATTTTCCCGTTTTTCTTGTAAGGCCTTTATGTTTATGATTTGAGTTTCCGAGTCTTGCTATGGACAAGCAAAGGTCTAAGTGTGGGGAAGTTGATGCAGTGTGTTTTATAGGTATTAGAGGTTGTGATTTAGACTAGATTATAGTATTAAATTAGTGAAATTGGATCGTTAATACTGTTTTTGATGCGATGTTGGAGGAATGTCTTGGGATGGATAAAAGACGGGTTTAGTGTGGTAATTTCATGGTTTATGTGAAGGGTTTGAATTTATTGCATTAGTCCAAGAGGAGAGGCATAACCATTGGAGCAGAGGCGAGAGCTCGGCGAGCGTTGGGAGATCCGCCGAGCAGTGCAGTCACAGAAAAAATCCTGGGCGAGCTGTCATGCGAGCCGCCTGACACTAGGCTAGCCGCCCAGTCGCTGTAGACGGAATTTGCCTTTTCTTTAGTGTTTTGTGATTTACTTTGTGAACAATACTTATTACTGAGTTTGAACAGAGGAATTTATTATTATTATTATTATCATTAGAGGAGAATTTAAAACCCTAATTATATTCTTAGCAAGAAAGACATGAACAACTAAACATTTCTTCATCTCGGATTAAGACATGAGCAACCCTAATTATATTTTTTTCATCTTTCTCTTTTCTCTTGAGTATTGTTAATTATTTGTTTCATTTTCATGATAGTTGAATGTTTAGATTAAAGTAGCTAATTAAGCATTGCAATTATCAATCTATTGTTATTCTAGTGAATGAATCTGTAATTATTCAACCTTGCTAGATAAAGTAACAATATCTAGCCTTGGTAGTGGATGTGTTTCATCATATCTAGGTTAAAGTGAGAATTAAATTGTGATTCGAACTAATAATCGCTTGTTTTATTGGTCGTCACTTCTATCGTTCCTGATTTGTTACTGCTATTATTGAATTAAACTTAATCGCGTGGATTGGGTTGTTTGATAATTAGGTTATTTGATTATCGCGTTTCGACTCAAGTAATATTCACAAAGGAGTTGGGAAATCTGTCCCACGATATATTGCTCAAGAGTCAATTAAAATTTGTTAGTCTATGATCAGTTTGATAATCAGTTGTGGAAATTCTTAACCGAGACCGTTTACACCATCCGAATTCGCTATTAATTATTGTTGGTTCTATTGCTTATTTAATTTCTAGCTAGTCAACTCAACCATTTAATAAACTCCCTTACTAGTTATATTTTCTATGTAACACCCGAGTTCGTATTTGAAATTTCCGTGAGATTCCATGAGAATCCCGTCTTAAGGCGAGTTTGACTTTTTGTTGACTTTTCCTTACACAACTCACTCCCTCCCTTAACCTATTTTTCATTCAACACAAACACAAACACATTTCTTCTTCCTTAAGCAAACAAAACCCTTGCCTCCATAATCTTTTCGATCTTAAAATCATCGTATCTCATTCGTTACTTGCTAGAATTCACGTAAGTTCGTCTCATTCTTCTCCTCTTACCTTCCTCTATCCGTATTGATATTAAAATCATCGTCTTTCTCGCTTTTCAAACTTCCCGTCTTTTTCAAGATGAATTTTATTCATCTTTTATGATCTATTTGTAGGTGGTGACCTCCAAGATCCCGACAAAGACTATTTTCTAATTGAAGAGGAGCTTGACGAGTAGTGAAGACACATAAAGGTAACGGTGAAGGGTTACTCGATATCATTTACGTGTTTTATGTGATTTCTAGGATAGAAACCGTATTTAGATTATGGTTAGTATGCTTAGGACTTGTGTTGTTGTTGTTGGTTGTTATTAGTTGTTAATTAATATGAGAATTGATGGTTTGTGATGATAAATGAGGATTTTGTTGTTGGTAACTTGTTAGAAATTGATCGTCCCTGAATCCCGTGTGGGACGCAGGCTGCGTTGGGGGACGCAGGCTGCGTCGTAGGACGCAGGGTGCGTCGTAGGACGCAGGCTGCGTCGTGGTGACGCAGGCTGCGTCACTCGCTGCCGACTGAAATTTTCCTGCACTGACCCCTTTTCGTAAAATGATCATATCTCCTTCGTTACTTGCTTGTTTTGGGCGTGTGACATCCCGTTGGAACCGTAAGAGGATAAACTATCACCTCCATTTAAAATATCTGCATTTTCATGTCTAGAACTCTAGTTATGACCGTTTGAAGTGGACCCTTGTTTTCGTTGGTTTCCAAACAACGTTGTTTTGGAGAGGTATCTATGTTTTTTATTCATTATGCTTCATAAAATTGTTCTAATGCTTATGTATCATGTATTGACTCATGTTTATCATATTTATACTTATATGATTCCCTATTCTTATGTTTTGTGACGGTTTTTGGTATGTTCCCACTTTGAGTCGGTTTTTACAAATGATACGGTTTGGGCACTATTTTGTCTTGGGCTTTGTACTCTCATTCCCTTGGCTACCTCCACGTTCGTAAGGCTGGAATGTCGGAACGAGGAGGTATCCTACTTCTTAAATGCATGTGTTAGTGGGCATACGACGACGTTGTTGGGAGTTGAACGCTTTGCGTTGATCGACCCGGCCGTCAAATGTTGTGTACGTGCGAGGTGGTGTTATTTGCATGTAGCGTACCGCTTGTTATGAGGCTTGAGCTCTTTTCCGCCTCTTTCGTGAATTGATCTACCGAAATTTGGGGTACTCGGCGTTTTTGTAAGCCGAGTCTTGGATGCGAAACGCTTTATCGCATGTCGAATCGGAAAATGTGATTCCGAGAATCTGGCCAGGTTTAGACTAGGACCGTATTATTATCGTCGTGCTACCAGGAGGAAATTAGTCTACATATACGAAATGTATCATCGTGTATGCGTTCAGGGAAATGTGATCTCGTGGATGCCTTTTAATCATACTTGCCATGTACACGGTGCTAGTGCGTTTCATTTACCGTGAGAGATGTCGTCTTGTGTCGTCGTTCTTGAATGCGTGATTTCATGATCTTATTCATGGTCATTGCATGATTGGGCACCGTCTATGTATTGGGTTATTTGAATGGATGATAACATGATGGATTTATTCATGGTAATCGCATGACTTGGCATGGTTTGTTTGTCGAGTCTCAATCTTATCAAACTTATACCGCTAACGGTGAGATGTAAGCCCTAGTGAGCGTATTCGGTTGCCTAAGAGTGTCTTCCCTGAGTCTTTGAATAACATGTGGAATTCGGATTTGTACCTCTTATGCTCTTATCATTATATATCGAATTGCCTATATATCCTTATCGTATCTCACATGTATATCTATATATGCATGATTTTACTTTTGTGTTTCCTTCTATGTACGTTTAATGTGATATGGCTGGGAGAACCCGGAGTTACTCCCCACTGATTGTGGCGTTCATGTTTTTCATGAATGAACAGGTTGCTTGCATGGATGGCATTTTGCTTATGCTATTTTGGGTTCGGGTGTGAGCTAGCGGGCGTTGTCCCTGGAAGATTAACCTCTAGTCGTTAATTAGCCAGTTTGCTAAACACTTGTTCTTTGTTAACATTTTGAGAGACTCCGTCTCTTTGTTATATTCCGTACTTAGTTTGTAATATTTTGACACTCCTCGTTTTATCTATCTTGCATGTATAAAAGTTTTTAAAATACCGTATTTTTACTTCACAAGCTTGTATGTTTTATATTTCCGCATTCGCGAGGGTTGTCACATCCTTTCCTCAATTCACCTCGAATCCACCCGAAAATCTCAACAGAAAACATTAAATCAATCATTTATCACGACCATACCATATCATCCTTCTCAATTCTTGCCCTATCTTAATGACATAACGCTCGACTTAAAATATTTGTCCACCCAAGAGCCTAAATTTTATCCTTAATGCCAGCGAATCCATCCACCCCACACATGATACACTCTAACACTTATATCCTTATAAAATCCTCCAAACGATAGTGAAGTATTTACAACCTTGAGCACACCGTAATTAAATCTCACGACTTTCTCATACCCTTTAAGTCAAAACATCCCAATTCACATGCGAAAATACCCCAACAATCAACACATACTTATTGCAAGCTCTTAACACTCGATACTCTAACGAACTTATGGAGACTCGCATTATCACATAACTGCCATAATATACCACTATCCAAATGACATTATTACACAGAATAAGAGACTATACCCACCATGCTAAAGATGCCATAACCCGACAAACACATATTACTAATATCACATCTTAGATTACCGACTAACTACACGAGTAACAGACAACTATTAAACAAAATCATCTTAACAAGGAAGCTAGAACCACATTTATCCAACACCATTATAGCTCCTCATTCTCCTTACTAACATGAAGACAACCCCCAAAGCCATTACCCGTGAAACTGCCTCTTCAATCAACTATATCATTCATCCAACTAATACTATAGTCTCTTCATAACTTGCTCAACCCACACCACGACTAGTCTTCCTCTATCAATGCATCTCTCCCCGCAAAACGACCCACAAGGTACTAGAACCAATATCTCGGAATAACTACCAATTACCATTATAAGAAGCTCTTTAATTCAACATTCTCATGCAAGATTACAATATAGACCAACAATACCATCTAGATATCTATTCGAAATTTCACATTTGAATCTCTTATCTCCCAATTACTTCTACCTAAAAGTTCAAACCACTAAAATCTATGATAGCAATACTCGATCAATATACCACCAAATGCGCATACATATCACACAAGTCACCCTTTACAGTACTTTCGAGGCCATAGACGATTACACAAAAATTTTCACACCTTCTCTTTGATTACTATCTGACAATTTCCCACAAAAGGTCATCTTTTAACGTATACATATCATATTATTTTATCATTAAAATCACTCATCATCTCATTCGAAAATAATTCCATCTTTCTATAACTTTTTCTTACCAACTATGTCCTTTGCATCTTTCACACTTACCTCAAGCTATGTTTTTTGTGACAACCCTCTCGATAGCGGAAAATAAACATAACAAGCATGCAATTTAAATAGTGAAAAATGCGAGATTTTTGAAAATTTTACATGCTAAAAGATATGGTACGAGGAAAGTCAAGAAAAGTACAAATTAAAGCATAAAGTACTACAGGGAGACATACTCTCTCAAAATGTAGTCAACGAAAGAAAATAGAGTCTAATGAACTAGCTAAATCGTCAAGGGGAGAATCGATAGGGCCGACGCCCGCTAGCTCACACCCGAACCCCTAAAAGGCAACAAAAATCCAAACAAGCAACCTGTTCATTCATGAAACATGAACGCCACAATCAGTGGGGAGTAACTCCGGGTTCTCCCAGCCATATCACAAGTAAACATACATAAAAGGAAATAAACATGTAGAAGCATATATATATATATATATATATATATATATATATATATATATATATATATATATATAGAATTGGGATCTGGTGAGAACCACTAACATAATGAGAACCGTGAGAACTCCGCCTTAGGAAATTTATTTTTAAAAAATAAGGACATTTTTGGGTTCGGCGTAGAATTTTATGGCTAGGTAACATACATCTTGGTCGAAAAAAATATAAGTTACTGATGGAAATGGAGGTGAAATACGATTTATTAATTTTCATGCACCTAGTAGTCAGTTTCATGTATCTAACAATTTTCATGCACCTAGTGCTCATTTTAATGCATCTAGAGCCCGTTATTTTCATGCACCTAGTAACTGTTTTCATGCATGTAGCAATTTTCGTGCACCTAGTGCTCGTTTTCACGCATTTAGAATAATTTTAGTGTACAAATTGAATTTATGTACACTAAGTACATAATTTTTAATATAATCAATAAATTTTGTTTAGTTACTGCAAATATTTTGATTGAATAAACTAAACTAATTGTAAATGATCCATCAAAACTTTCGAAACAAGATTTGGTGGAGATTTAGTGAGAGTTCTCACGGTTCTCATTATGTTAGTGGTTCTCACCGGATCCTGACCCTATATATATATATATATATATATATAATATATATATATATATATATATATATATATATATATATATATATATATATGTGTGTGTGTGTGTGTGTGTGTGAGTCACGTGAAGTACAAATATGCATTTCGATATAATAAGACATAGGCATATGGAAAACCAAACTGTACGTATCAGATTATGAACAGACTCGGGGAAGACACCCTTAGGCAAATATATACTTACTAGGGCTTACATCTCACCGTTAGTCGCATATACTTGATAAGGCAGAGACTCGATATACAAACCACGCCAAGTCATCCATCAGTCACAAATAGTCAACATATAACCATACATCCAATCATACGATTATAGTAACATAACTCTCACGGTTAATGACATGCACTAGCGCCATGTGCATAGCAAGTATGATCAAAACACGTCCACGGGATAAACATTTCCCTGAACCATACACGATAAATGTTTCGTATATGAAAGTCTCATTTCCTCCCTGTAGGACGACGATAATGATACAGTCCTAGTCTAAACCTGGCCAGACTCTCCGAATAAACGTGTTACGATTCGACATGCGATAAACGTTTCGCATCCAAGACTCGGTCAAACACAGAAGCCGAGTACCCCAAATTCGGTCAAACAACTCGAAAGAGGCGGAAAGAGCACAAGAGTCATAATCAAGTTGTACGCTACATGCAATGACACCACCTTGCAAGGATACGATATCTGACGACCGGGTCGATCAACGCATTGCGTTCACCTCCCAACAACGTCGTCATATCCCCACTAAATCATGCATACAAGCATCAAGGATACACCTCCTCGTTCCGATATTCCAGCCTAACGAGCAGGGAGGTGTAGCCAGGGAATGAGAGTTCATAGCTCTCAACAAGTAGTGCTCAAATCCGAATACAAAATTTAGAATCGACTCAGGGGGGGGACATATCAAAACCCGTCACTGAACATGTGATATAAGCATGTGAGATATCGTAGATCCTAAACATGAATATTTAATGTTATTACGTAAGTTTATACGATAAACAAACCATACAAACCATTATATGTAAGGTCATAAGGAATAGAATTGAGAAAGAGCTACATTCGGTGCCAGCCGGTCATGGGGACCGGCCGCCGGCTACCCGGCTGGCACTATAGCAACATCAAACAACATCAAAATATACAAGGGATCCCCAGTCGGTGGGTGTGACCGGCCGCCGGCTACCCGGCTGGGGTCACAAGTCAAATGACAGAAAAGAAGAAAAATGGGGAAGGGGGAGTTCCAGCCGGTCGGCAGGCTGCCGGGTGGCCGGCTGGGACTCGCATGTTATCGAAAATCCAACAATTTCACAAGGGGTTTCCCAGCCGGTCGGCTGACTGGCGGCCGGTTGGCCGGCTGGGACTTCCGCGTTATCAAAAAACCTCCAAATAACAATTTCACAACAGACGAGTTCCCAGCCGGTCGGCCGACTGGAGCTAGAAAACACGCGAATCCAGCAACAAAAACAACCAACTCAAATTCCATGGTTACTCTTCCAATTCCAACATCATTTACGAACATCAAACCACATTAAATGCATATTAATAATCTCCAATCATTGGGTAAACGTTAATTAAAGCAAACCCAAACACATTTATTGCCCAACACAAGTTCCAACATGTTAAAAGAGCATATTTAACCACTTGAATGCAACTTAACATATGATTAGTGAAAGAAAGCATTGAAGATGGAATTCACACATACAAATAGGCAACAAGCATGTTTCCTCATAAAATTCAAGCAAAGATTGCATCTTTCCTCACTAAAAACCACAATTAAAGCCTTAAAACACGCGTTGATATCGAGTAACCCTTTACCGTTACCTTTTTGCGTCTTCAACAATCTTCTTCCTCTTCTTCCACTAGAAAATAGTCTCGGTCTGGGTCTTGGAGGTCTCCTCCTACAATTTTGATACAAAAGATGAATAATTTCACCTTGGGAAAAAGATGAGAAAACGAAAATGAGAAAGACTAGATACTTTCTTACCTTACTAGGAAGAGAAGAAGAAAAGAAAGAGAATAAGCTAAGAATCAATGAATTTAGATGAGAAACGAATGAGTTATGGTAGAATTTAGGTGGAAAAGCTTAAGCTCAGCAATGGTGATGGAGGTTAGGGTTTTGGTGTGTTTGTGTGAGGTTGAAGAAAGTGATCTGAAAAGTTAAGTGGGAAATGAGTAGAGTGTGGGTTAGGTTGGGTGAATGGAGAATGAGATAAAGACCCAACATATGGCCAAAGGCGTAACCCACACGAAATTCCGAGTAGAGTCCGAATACGGACTCGGATTTGCTAAATTAGACACAAAGTAATAAGTTCTAATCTAAATCTAAAATTAAGCTAACTAATATTAATATACTATTATTAAATTACGACGGCTAATATTACGGGTGTTACATTTTTCCAAATATCCCTCCTCTAACTTGCCTCATTCCAACCCAAATATTCCCAATGCAAATCATTTCACGACTCATAAATATATTTCTATTTACATATTTCTATAGCCTATACTAATCTTTGCTTTACCAATTCGCTATTTACACTTCTTTCAAATCGCACCAACAATAATTACTCATCATCCCAAAAATTCACCCTCACTACCTAGTCCCCGAATAACGTGACTACCTTCTTATTACCGCAAGATCTCAAACTCAACAACGAGTCGCCACATAATTCTAATCATAATAATTTCTCTTATCACACTATTTTCCTTCATTTGCTACTAATACGTCCCAACAAACAACGAAACTCATCATATATTATTTTTATCTATCCTTAGCATACCTCACAACGATGCATACCGCATATCATACTTTCCATAATATTTCATCTCCACAATTGTCTCTTAGTTATCCGAATTTCCATTAAAACAATAACACCCAAGTCTCATTTACAAATCCTGTGAACTAATCTCTCTAGGTACCATTATCATTAAATTCTCTTATATCGCTCATCACCGCACATTTCCATCAATCAACTAATACATTCTTATTTTCCTCAATACTTTTCTCCTATTACCATTATAACCATTCATATATCTATACTAAATCCTCATTTAATATACATTACAATTCTCGCATTATTATTCGACCAGATACGCACACGCCACTATATATTCCTCTACACACAACATCATTAAGCATCTCATATCACAAAACCGATTTTCCCTCTCACAAGGCTCATAAATCTATCCATCTTAATTATATATGACCACATGCATTTCTCACAAAACCAGACTATCATAGAAGGCAATTATCACTTATATAGTCCCCCAAACTCATTCCCCAAGATGCCACTTCCTTACGCATATTCAGATTATGGAACAACTTAGTACATAGCTTAACACAACAATACATTGACTTAACAATATCAAGATTCACTCGTTGTGTTGAAGCCACTCGGTCGAATACAAGACACTTTGTCGAGTATCACTCTACTCCGTCGAGTAAGACGCACTCGGCCGAGTACACACTGTACTTGGTCGAGTACAAACTCTTGTAACCATCCTGAAATAAAAATTTAAGACACTCGGTCGAGTGAAAAGTACACTCGGTCCAGTTCCCTGTACTTAGTGGTCGAGTATGACGGACTTCTCGATCAGCACTACCCAGGTTTAGTAAAACGGACATATCTCCCTCAATTCTATGTCTCTTTCGGCTGTTGACCTACCATTAGAACCGTAACATGACAATTTATCACCTCCATTTAGAATTACAAGAATGTCATTATTAGAACTCAAGTTACGACAATTTAAAGACATACATTCCAATATCGAACTTCACACAATTCAGATATTTGTTACGAAACAAAATTACAATCCTTCAACATACGTCATATCATATAAAAGACCATAGTTCACATTCATATACATTTTCTCATCATCTCAACATATCAATATGTATTAACCCAAAATCATACTCCATTCATGCCAATTATTCCACATAAGTTTCTCATACTTCACATATATAACATATGGTACAACCATAATATTCTTGTAATGCTTAAATCACAATGATTTAATTCATATGCATCTTATACATACTTCACATAACCATACGTAACTCATATATACATGTTTGTCAATGGTAAACACATTCTTCATTCTTATAATCACATCCGTTCACACATTTCTCATTCCATACATGCTTTACATAATACAATCATATTCCATGTTCATAGTCCACCTCCACTTCACCTCATTCACAACAATTAACATAGTAACCACATCAAGTACATATATACGTCCAACACTTCCCGTTGTCACCGACTAATAGCTATAGGAGAAAAATTGCGATTTCAGAACGTATCTTAAATCTTTGCGGTACCTCCCTATGACTCCTACCCGGGTACATTTTATTAGACTCTCCTTGTTCATTGGGTTCATTTTTTTTAGGTTCCAAAATCGTTCGCTCTGATACCACTTTGTAACACCTCCAAATACCAAAAAGCCTTACAAGACCTCCTTCGTACTTCGGGATGCTACCATCTTGGTTGCCCGAGGTAGTATATATCAAAACTCATAGTAAAGAAACCATACTTTATTAAATCCAATAGTTAAATTACATAATTCCAAACTAGACGGCATACCGTCTAGTCCAACAATCCAAATGCTAAACTCTAATAAACTCAGCGGATGTTGTTAGTTGGTAATGGATTTTGTTAGTTGAGAATTTATATGAGAATTGATGAATTATAATAATTGTTGATTGTTGAAAAATGTTGGTCCTTAAGTGAAATGGTGATTTTCGTGAATTGTAGTCCCAGCCGGCCGACCGGCAGCCGGTCAGCCTACCGGCTGGGGCAGTGGCTGTATATTATTGTTGTTAAGTGATGTTTTATGCATGATATTGATCTCAGCCGGCCGACCGACAGCCGGTCAGCCGACCGGCTGAGACACCTCAACCTTCCTCCTTGTTTTTCTCTTATACTCTTTGGTCCCAGCCGGGTAGCCGGCAGCCGGTCCCCTTGACCGGCTGGGACACTCTATATTTCATGTTGGTTTTCATATGGTGAATGGCCTTAGCCGGGTGACCGGCAGCCGGTCCAACTGACCGGCTGGCACCCTGCTGAGTTTGTTTCTTATAATTTCTAAACTCGTAATTTATAATAGTTCGCATGGTTCGTTTATCGTATAAATTTATGTAGTGACTTATAATATTAATGTTTCGAATATATGATATTCCATTCGCTTGTATCGCATGTTTTGTGACGGTTTTTGGTATGTCCCACTTTGAGTCGGTTTTTACAAAGGTTACGGTTTGAGCACTATTTTGTTATGTGCTTTGTACTCTCATTCCCTTGGCTACCTCCACGTTCGTAAGGCTGGAATGTCAGAACGAGGATGTATCCTACTGCTTAATTGCATGTGTTAGTGGGCATACGACGACGTTGTTGGGATGCGAACACATTGCGTTGATCGACCCGGCCGTCAAATGTTGTGTACTTGCGAGGTGGTGTTATTTGCATGTAGCGTATCGCTTGTTATGAGGCTTGTGCTCTTTTCCGCCTCTTTCGTGAATTATCGACCGAATTTGGGGTACTCGGCGTCTATGATTGACCGAGTCTTGGATGCAAAATGTCATCGCATGTCGAATCGGAAAACGTTTATTCCGAGAGTCTGGCCAGGTTTAGACTAGGAACC
Source organism: Heliosperma pusillum (assembly GCA_022085475.1). Lineage (NCBI taxonomy): Eukaryota > Viridiplantae > Streptophyta > Magnoliopsida > Caryophyllales > Caryophyllaceae > Heliosperma > Heliosperma pusillum. The sequence continues at coordinate 30,965 of JAIUZE010066764.1, forward strand.
GTATTATTATCGTCGTCCTACCAGGAGGAAATTAGTCCACATATACGAAATGAATTGAATCGTGTATGCGTTCAGGGAATGTTTTTATCCCGTGGATGCCTTTTAATCATACTTGCCATGTACACGGTGCTAGTGCGTTTCATTTACCGTGACAGAGGTCGTCATTGTGTCGGTATGTTTGGATGAATGATTATATGATTGATCATTGGATGACTTGGCATGGTTTGTTTGTCGAGTCTCAATCTTATCAAACTTATACCGCTAACGGTGAGATGTAAGCCCTAGTGAGCGTATTCGGTTGCCTAAGAGTGTCTTCCCGAGTCTTTGTATAACATGATGGATTCGGACTTGTACTTCATATGCTCTTATCATTATATATTGAATTGCCTATCTATCCTTATCGTATTTCACATGTATATCTATATATGCATGCTTCTACTTTTGTATTTCCTTTTATGTACGTTTAATGTGATATGGCAGGGAGAACCAGGAGTTACTCCCCACTGACTGTGGCGTTCATGTTTTTCATGGATGAACAGGTTGCTTGATTGGTTGGCTTTTTGCTTGTGGTATTTTGGGTTCGGGTGTGAGCTAGCGGGCGTTGTCCCTGGATGAAACACCTCTAGACGATTTTAGCTTATTTGCTAAACATTTTTACTTCTTAACATTTTGGAGAGACTTCGTCTCTTGATGTAGTATATTTCATACTTTAGTTTGTAATTTTTGACACTCCTCGTATTCTTTTCTTGCATGTATAAAAGTTTTTAAAACTTCATATTTCCGCTATATAATTCACATGCTTGTTTGTTTTATATTTCCGCATTCGCGAGGGTTGTCACATTCTTAGAATAAGAACACTCAAATTAGTTGCACCAAGACAATACCTAAAAATCACAAATATTACTACACTAGTATAATTTATAAGATGCCCTTAATATATCACTAATATGTCTATTACTACTCTTAGTAATATTATTAGTAATCTATGAACATAAGTTGTTTGAGGCTTCTTAAGCTTATTATTTTAGAGTAAGAAAATGGAGAGGTTGAAAGATAAGTTAATTGTTTGCACATATGAGATCAAGCAAGCCTTAAAAAGAGAAAAATACTTCTCTTTTTCTACCCATGGAGCCGACACATGCAAGCCATGGGGCAGGGTGGTGCTTTTCCTTTTTGTCTTCATAAGGCAATAGGTTAGGCATAGATTTAGGCTAGGTAATCAAGTGATCTAATTCTCAATTAGAACACCTAGTCAAGCCTAAAACTCTACCCTTGTAGCTCCTTAAAAAACCGGTGCCTCATATGTAAAGTAGAGTCCATTTTATTTTTGTGATTTTGTCATTTGTCACACATGTGACATGTGACATGTAATTTAGCTTATAAGTATGCATTTAACTAATTTAAATACAATTTCATAACAAATAAATTAGACTTAACATTTTAAGTCACATTTTATAATTACATGTAAATAAAATGGGTCATCTCATATTTGGTTAATATAATCTACAACAATTTGTAATTATAATCAACCTATTTTTCTTATCTCAAATGTTTCATAAACATAAAGCATTGTTAGTAATATAACAATTAAATTACTAAAATGAATCTTACTTAATCATATTACAATAAGATATATTTATCACTGACAATATAAACTTAGTTCAATTTAAGGGATTAATTAATCTGTATCGTTATAAAATTAATTAATGTACATGATTAGGGGATTGTCCTTTAGGTATGACCTCAAGGGATCAACTGATCACCACCGTCATACGACATTAACGTCAAACTCAATTGAGCCAATCATTACCGATTTATGTTGACCAGTTGACTATAATATTCATCATCCCTTTGTATTCTTATTATTGAGATTTAATCATGTGATCCCACTATTGTTGAGAACATTCACTCCAACATTTCTTTCTTTCAAACACTTACAGATGTCTGGTCATTTCAAACACTTACACATGTCTGGTCATTTCAAACACTTGTACATTTCCTTAAAAATTCTTTTTTTCTACATGTAAGTTATGTGATTTCTACGTGATTTTCGGTCGCATAACGGCAGAAACCGTCGTCTACGAAATCTGTTTTTTAGACTAACCTGCAGGAATAAAGAACACCCAATAGCAAAGGCAGTCAAGCCATCATACACAATCAAAAGGAGGCATGTACATCAAACTGGGGGCTCTCGCCCAAAACAAAATCCAAAAATCCAGAATTGGGGGATTTCGCCTGAGAGAAAATCCAAAATGTACAATTAAATTAAAAAATACAAATCAGATCAAAAATCTTCAATTGACGATCGTTCGTCATTTCTTCAATTAATTCAATTCAAACATCTCGAGGTAAGCTGCGGGCTTGACGCCTGCCACCTCGATCTCCTACACAGATCATATGACTCTTTAATTGACGATCGTTCGTCACTTCTAGAATTAATTCAGAACAAACACCTCGAGGTAAGCTGGGGGCTTGACGCCTGCCACCTCAATCTCCGACACAGATCAAATGATTCTTTAATAGACGATCGCTCGTCACTCTTCAAATCAAATCAATTCAAACATCTCGAATTAAGCTGGGGGCTTGACGCATGCCACCTCGACTTCAAATCAATTCAAATCGTCAATAAATTTAATTCAATTGAAACATCTCGAGGTAAGCCGAGGGCTTGTCACCTGCCACCTCGATCTCAAATCAGATCAGATCAAAAATCTCTAATTGACGATTGTTCGTCACTTCTCAAACAAATTCAGAAACGCAAAAAAACAACAAAAACAAACACCTCGAGGTAAGTTGGAGGCTTGACGCATGCCACCTCGATCTCCTGCAAAGATAAAAATCTTTAATTAACGATCGTTCGTCACTTTTCAAACCAATTAAAAAAAAAACAAATGTCGAAGACCCACCTCTCGGACATACAGTCCGTGGACCCGTCTTTTATCATAAGAGTTTCACTACAACCGAGCAAATTCCTCGGAATGATTCGATCCTGACAGAATCTTCTGTACACCCCGCGCCATGACATGCTTTAAAACCTTCCCATGACATTATTATCTCAGCAGAGACCCACCTTCCGGACATACAATCCGTAGGCCCACGTTTTATCACTAGAATTTTGTTCGCCACAACCGAGCAGATTCCCCGGAATGATTCGATCCTGATAGAGTCTTCCATATATCAAATTGCTTTCAATATTATGTTTCCCCAACGAGAGTTCACCTGAGGACAGAGATAGGAAGATTCTCACAAATGATATATACTCAGAAGGCTGGCAAGCCTCATAACGCACCCGATTCAAACGGCTGGCGAGCCTCATAACGCACCACATTCAAACGGTTGGCAAGCCTCATAACGCACCGCATTCAAACGGCTGGCGAGCCTCATTACGCGCCCTTCCCAACGGATGACGAGCCTCATTACGCACCTCATTCAAACGGCTGGTCAGCCTCATTACGCACCTCATTCAAAAGGCTGGCGAGCCTCATTACGCAACCCCATTCAGACGGCTGGCGAGCCTCATATGGCACCTCAGTCCAAATAAGAAGATGCCTCAGATGTGACTCCTTATGGCTGGCGAGCTTTTATACGTAGTCTAACGGACTTTAAACGACCCTCCCCGATGATCGACAGACTTTAAAATGTTCCCGTCGACAAGTCTTTGGTTCAGACCCCTTGAACCGCCTCGTGTCGCCATAGTCATCAGGTTTTAATCTTCAATTGACCTGGTGTCTATACTTTGACTTTTGCTTTGTCCAAGCCTCAGGCAAAGTGGGGGCTCTGTAGATACCTCATTTCTACACCTTCTGCCAACCACCCAGTGATGATTGGGCCGCATGTTTGATACGCGGAATGATTTATGACAATTCGTAAGTTTATCGTCAAGTGATAGCTCAAAAACTTGTGTTTACCACTTGGTCGTCATCTACGCGCCGGTACGGTCGTTCTGACAGTCATTAGAGTTGATTTGGAGTCCGGGTCGAAATCCGCTTCATTTTCTATAAACCGTTTTAAAACTCTTAGTCGGAACACTGCAGAATATTCTGATTATTTTATTATATTTTCAAATTCTATCTTTTTAATAAAATTATCTCGTTTTATCTTTTAAAATGGTCGTGTAGATCAACCATAATTCCGTAATAGAAACGTGGGAATCTTCCTTCTTTAGAAGGAAACCTCTGGGGAAATGACGCAGCAGGTGCTGCGCCTCTTCGAAGGATCGCAGTCCTGCTGCGCCTCTTCCCCAACTTGTTCTTTCCAAATTTTGAGTTTGTCTACGATTCTTCCACATTTTCTACTATAAAAGGAGAGGTCTTTTCTCACTTTTAAGGTACGCGAGTTTTTCGCCCCTTCTCTTATCTCTTTGAATTCTAGACCTTGCTCTAAGCTTTTTGACATCTATGTAAGACCGAAGTGAGAAAAGACACTAGACATCTATGTCTAGAATGCAAAGAGATAAGAGAAGGGGCGGAAAACTTTGGTCTAAGCAAACGTGCATTCTAGACCTTGCTCTAAACTTTCGTGAATTGATCTACCGAATTTGGGGTACTCGGCGTCTAGTGTAAGACCGAGTCTTGGATGCGAAACGTTTTATCGCATGTCGAACCGGAAAATGTGATTTCGGGATTCTGGCCAGATTTAGACTAGGACCGGGTATTTATATCGTCGTTCTACCAGAAGGAAATTAGTCTACATATACGAAA